>JAIPMN010125489.1:0-18665 GCA_020650975.1 Apostichopus californicus | reverse complement strand
AAGTATTCTGTGGTTGCACATGGTGTTGTTAATCTCATGCACATAGTCAACTTAAAATAACGCAATGTTGAAAACAGAGGTTTGCTTAAGTTTGGAGATGTTTAATTTGTTTGTGGAAAATTAATAATGTAGGAATTATAAAACCCTATTAAGTCATCGAGTACCTCATCAAACAGTAGAAAGAAACCGAATTAAGAAACCACAAATAATCTACTACAATGTTTGAAATACTCAACTAATGCAACGTGTGGACTGCACAATACAGTCACGTCAAAACCACGCAATTCAATAACAAATATGTGGAAAAAAGAGCTGTTTAAACCTAATATTTCGTCCCTTGTTTCGCGTACTGACGAATGTTAGAAAAGTATATATCACGATCCAAATCAATTCACTGCTTTGCAACTGAATGTTTGATCACAAATAATACCTTTCAAGCAGTATCCTAATTTTATGTTACAGACAACAAATTATATTTTATAGCCGTTTTAAATTTAAAGGATGTAGAACAATTTTAAGGGTATATAAATGTTTTGAAAATATTCGTCACTACGTAAAACAAAATAAAATAATATGCATATTCGTCAGTGCGTGAAACAAGGGACGATTTATTCTGTAACGAACGTTTTGGCTTTTGTTCTGTTTGTAATCTTGTGAAGTAGATCCCCATAGAATGATGTCAAGAAAATTATTGTAACATTCTGCAACAATATTCCAAATATGAGATAACTTTTCATTATGAAGTAAGAACAAAACTTGAAGCTCTTCTTTCAGTTTCTCAAATATATTTAAACACATTTTAAAAATGCCTACATGTACAGTATAAGAAGGTGTGTCAATTCTTTAGGTCACTCGATGGGTTTATTTTCAAAAGGATAATTTGTGAAGTAATATTTATCTTCTTCTATATATTTCACTTTATTTCTTACCAATTACCCCACTCTCTCCCATAACTTATTCACCCCACCCATACCCTCCCTTTCTACCGACAACATTGTGCTTAGCCTTATCATTAATTAACAGCATCAGTTTAGTTCCATCTTCTGCTTCTTCTATTTTTTGGGGGTGGGGGAAGGTGGTTATGGCCAATTTTATATATTGTTGGCACAAATAAGAAATATACTATCCAAAAACTAATAAAAAGCTAATTAATTTCTCTTCTTTGATCACATTTGGTTTGATAAAATGGGAACAAACTATACGGTCGTTATGTTCGTTTTTTCAGCCTATTCGGCCACTCGTCTCTCATCTGTATTCTTGGCTTGTTTTAAAGCCTCTTGAGCTTTCCCTGATTCCTCTTGTGCTTCTTTCGCCAGCTCTGCTGCCCTCTATTAGCCAAAACTTAATTTTAATATTGACGTAATTTAACAAAAATAACGATATAAAATTTTACTTTGAATAGCAACCTCATTTAAATTTTTGAAACAGAAATTGATCTTAACAAACCCTGAATTTCTTTCTTACTTCTGTCAGGTCTGTTACTTAAAAAATACCAGATAACCCTTGAAATCTATTGTAAAACTTAATTTATTTTACTGAAGTTATTTTTTTTGAAATTTCTGTAAACTCTGCAATTTCCAACCGGTTGGATTTTTGTCGCATGAAACTACTAGTGTAATATGAAGGTCAATTTCACACATAGACATTGTAAATGTGTTCAATTACATGTCAAAATCTGCCACATTATTCAACGGGAAGGACTAGGAGAATTCATATTCACGAAGATTGTAAATTAAACACCACTATTATAGTCTATGTTCCGCGCCCGAAAAGGACCGCTTGCATGGGAAGTCCTGTTGTCTTTTCTTCCCATTATAGTCACCCCAGAAATAAGGAGGAATACTTTCAAATTTGGTTCATACTTTTTTAAACCTTTTCTATTGAATGTGCTCAAAACTTAAATTAGGACACCCTCACCAGGTACCGTAAAGCAGAAGCAAAATTGAGTGCGTGTGATACCTTCATCTTGTCAAAGTGGGACGGTGTAAGTGTTGCATAGTTCTGCCAATTTGGGAGCTAGTTTCAATTCTTTGTTTTCTTGTAAGCTGACAAGGTTTTTCAGTGGTTTCACACTGACCTCTGTACTTGACGATCCATGTGTATTTTCCAGCTCAGAAGGAAGCCAGATTTCGGAGCATTTAGCCAATGCTGACTTTTTGTTGACATGTGTTACATCTGCAAGGAGGTGCAGGGAAGCGGTTAAAGTTGCATGGATGTAGAATCTTGTTGATAGCTTGGCAGTCTTTTCAGGTAATCCCACAGTGCCCTATTCATACTTTCCATGTCACTGGAAACTGCAAGAATGTGAAGTCCTATATTATGAGCTTTTTAATAATATCTGTTATGATGGGCTTAGCTTCTGCCCCATCATATGAATAGCCAGGGAAGGTACGCAACAACCTGTTTCATTGTGTTGTTACACCACTCAGCATGAAAACCATTCCACGTGTCATCTTGTCATCTTGTCCTGGAAGTGTAACATTGCCCGTAATTTGACCACAACTGTTATCAATCTCATTGTTTGGTGTGATAGACATTTCATCTAGGGTCAAACAACATTTTCTCCACTGATCCTTCATTGCTTTATCCTTTATCTCCAGCTTCTTGAATTATTCATCTAGGATACCAGGCTCAAATATCACACTTTTTATCTTTATTCTTAGTGTACGCAGTGAAGGTAATTGTTGACCTGTTTTCGGAGTAATGCGTAACCTTTAGGCTTACAAGCAAAGCGAATTTGGAGAGCTTTTCCTATTGTGGCATCGCTTCACTTGCAACCCCGTGTGCTCTTGCTGAATATATTTCAGGTCATATTGTGTATTGTTAACAGGAATGAAATAACAGAAAAAGTGATGTATAATGATTAAATGTTTTTATTTCATTTCTACAATATTAAAGTTATTCACGACACTCAGATTACGTTAAGAGAATTTTCCATACATGGATCTTACATTGAAACAACTTGAATAGTTGCAGGAATCTAACCAAGCACCTATCAAGGGAGTTTGTGTTTTTACAAATATTGAAAATTGTGACCTACGGATTTGACAGATTGATATGAAAGATAGGGCAGTAGATTACCTTGTGCATTGTCGTTTGTTTGATTGTATCTAGTGTTTGCAAATTTAAAGTTGCATTCTACCAATTATAGGATTTCTTTCTCGTTAATGGGGAATAAATACCTCTTTTAAAATATACTGCATCAGTTGTTGTCACTTGATCATTTACTAGTATTTGAGCTTAACAGCTTAATAATATGAACATAATAATACAAACATTCAAATTGCCAGATATTTAATATGTTGCTGTGATGAACATGGCAGTGAAATATATACAGTAACTTTGTTACTTTCAAGCAAATTTGCTCAATTGTATTATCCAAACATGATTTGACGCTATCCTTGACTCCATTATTAGATGATGGTGGAAGTTTCTCTTTCATTTTCCTTGATGAAGTTAAACCCTTACATTTGAACAAACTGCAACTGAGTGTCCATTTTAAAGTCTCAAACATGCAACTGCATTGATTAAAAGATAAACTTTAATACTGTGGTTGCAGGAACATGAGTTAACTTTAAGATTCACACACCAGGTTCATCTTTCTCACAGTCTTCAATCAGTGCATAGTATTGATGAAAATAACAGTAAAATATGTAAATTACTCTCAGAAATATCAGCTCAATCCAAACATGATTTGATCCTATCCTTGAGTCCATTATTCAAATGATGAGGCAAGTTTCCCTTCCACTCTTCATGATGAAGGTAAAACCATATATCTTAACCAACTGCCACTGAGTGTCCATGTGAAAGTCCCAAACACACAAGTGCATTGATTAAAACAAAGACTTAAACGCTGTGGTTGCAGGAACTGGATTTCAGTCTAAGAGTCACCCACTAGGTTCATCTTTTTCACAGTCTGTAAACTGTTGCTTACTATTTGATAGGGAAGCATATGAGTGGTCAATGAGCACCATTTACTTCCGCGATTTCAAGTGAACCTTATCAAGGTCCATGCTTCTTTTCTTTGAGTCTCTTCGCCTTTTGTGGGTAGGCCTGTGCAGGAAAGTTGTTGGTGCAGTCCCTTTCCTCAATTTCTTCCTTCCAGTAGCTTGATTAATCTTAAATTGATCTTTTTCAAAGTGAGCTTAAAAACCACAACAAAATGATGCAATTGTTTGGCATAAGTTCATATAAGTGGTGGAAATTTCGTACAAAGTTAGCAAGCTTACAAGCTGGTACCCTGCATTTTCATCTAAGCGAAGAGATACACTGTGAGTCAAAAGTGGATACAGACTTGCTTAAGGTGGTGGAGGCCGGTAAGGAATTTTTTTCAGTGCACATGTCACGCTTGATTCGTAAACAAAGTGCTGACATTTTCAGGGAGTTGTAATGCATTGTCTCAAGATACTTTGAATGAGCTCTTTCTCTGCAAACGTCAAAGTGGGCATAGGCGTACGGGACCATTTCGGTTTGAGGGGGCAGAAACTTTTGTGCCCGAAATTTCCCGTGACACTATCTAAGCTACGCGCCACCATCGGTTGGCGCGTAGCTTACAAGAATTTTTTGGGCAAAATATGCCTCTCAGATTGCCGGAAATGGCACTTCTGAGGCCTTGCAAGTTGCATCTAAACATTCTTTATTTTATAATCTCACGTTTAGAAATTTACACTTCCCCAAAAATTTGGTAAATAAGAAGAAGAAAATGGTAACATCACTTTGACGGGGTAAACTAGGACAGTATATTTTTTAACTCCTATATTTAGTTACGGTATTTAATATTTTAACACAGTACTAATCTACCCCCAGAAAAACATACATTGTTCAACGACACGTAGGCGGGAAAATGTCGCTTTGTCGGGTGAGACTCTAATTTGTCTCACAAAAAAAGTATAAAAAATAACATAGAATATGATAAACCTTTACTTTTAGGCTTGTAGGCATTCCCCATCACCCCCCCCCCCCCAACATCCATGAAAAAGAAAATGTTTCTTATATACACTCATGTCTGGGATGTCCAGGTATACAGTTAGCTAGTTAGAAAAAATGTTTACTCCGTTTTTATAACTTCAGAGACTGCTCCATGCATGCTTGTCACCACGATTGTGAGCGGCGTTCTCTGTTAATAATTTTGGGCGATAGTGCAAAAAGCGTGGTAGCCCAGATGAGCTGCGCTTACGTTGGTGTTACACGGAAATATTCGGGCATCATGATGCTAAATAAAGAAAATCATTAGGCCTATATTAAAGGAAAAGGATTCGGGCAAGCTACTACATATTTATATATATTTTTTTCTCCTCTTAGGCTGCCCGAATTTTTCAGGACTTTTGCCCGAATTTCTTGTCCTCTGGAAATTTGGGGGCAGTCTGCCCCCTGCCCCCTGCCCCCCCCCGCCTCGTACGCCTATGAAAGTGGGTGTCAATTAGGGGAATGGGGATTTACTGACGCTAATGCAATTAAAAATGTGTTAAAAGGTGTATCATACTGCAACACCTACCCTCCACCCTCACCACTAAATTCGCATTCCATTGGAATGCACAGAAAGTTTTGCTTTTTAAACAAATACCAGTCAACACTGAATTTTCAAAAGGGATCAAGTCTTGCTTCACAATAGTCGAACGAAACTGTGCATTGCCCAGGTTAAGACTACGCAATTGTTTGAACATGTCTTTATCAACATGTGGTGACATGGCTCTCAAGATAATTCAATGACCAAGGCTAGAGTCTAGGGTAGTCTTTGCAATAAGCATAACTTAAGCTAGGCTACCAGTACTATAAATAGCGTTGACTGTTCCTGCTGTTTTGATAAATGATAGTTGACTGCATCCAAAATTAACATTAAACCAAGGCCTGGTCTTTCCTTTTGAAGAAGAAACAAAATTATGTCGAACTCATTTCACCCTAATTATGCTATCACTAGAAGAAACATAGCTGTACCATGAATTGATCACCTTTTGCTCGTTTGTACTTATCGTAGAGAACAACGTTTGAAACGTTTGTCGATATTTTCCAATTATTATTATTTTTAATTCAACAAGTAAACCTTTTTTTTGTTAAACATGGTTTTTCAATCTGCGAAACGGCACAAGTAGAACGTTGAATTCGATCACTTATCCAGCTCCGTCTTCAAACAAATTCACTCGGCGTGTTTGCTTGCTTACTATGATCCTCTAAGACTGAAAGAAATACCTTCTTTTACTCAGATGGAAAAGGTCAGAGATCCAGAAGTTATTTCTGTTTTAATTGATTTATGTCCTCCTTCTCACTCAGTTGGCGTGATTCCTTCTGCCCTTTGCTTCTCACGCTCCAGGACATCCTCTTCCGTTGCTGACGACTGTTTAACGATAAAAAGGAATATTTATGACTAGCATTAAGATGTGTTATAAACGATTTGATCTTTGTAACCTATAAGACTATCAAACTGCAAACAATTGTTTTACCTGCCAGTACATTGTACAGTATATTAATGAAGCATCTTTTTTTTGGCATAAAGCTTTCAGCCACCCCAATTCATAAATTATAATCATTGTAGCTTAAAACTTACCAAAAGATCTTGAATAAAATGGTGCAACATTTACTCAAAGCATTTTGGAGATAGGGAACTTAGGGAGGAGATTTGTTAAGTTAGTTATAACAAAAATGTTATTACAAAAAATATTATACTCCAAGTCAAAGGTCTATAAAACACAGATTGAAATGTAAATTTTGAGTACTAGCATTGAAATGTAGTGTCAGTAAGCCATGTATATAATCTGTAGAACTCTGTACGGATCTACAATTCAATTAAATGTATTTCACATTTGAAAGTGAAAAACATAATGACACCAGTATTACAAGTTCTGTGATCTTCATACTCAGCCCCAAATGGCTATGTGTGGTTCACCTCCAACGAACAGCTGGGTAGCTCAGTCAGTTGAGCATAGTACTGTACTCCAAAGGATACAGGCTCAAGTACCCATTGATAAAAAAACTCAACTTTATTTATAATTTCCCAGTTAGCTTTCTGTTGTACACTCGTTTAGTTATGTTTTATTTTTTTTTCAAAATAAAAATAAAATAAACTGTTAGCAAACTCCTTATCCACTAAAGAGCCTGTGTAGGATGATGTGCAAAAGTAAGTTGGCCTGACGTTTCGATCCTAGCAGGATCTTCTTCAAAGGCTAAATGACAAGTAACAGTAACAGAAGGGACAAAAACACGCACAGAATACAGACAGGTTAATGAGAATGGTGAACACAGAGAGATGTATGTAAGGGGATTAGTAGACAAGGGAGGGAGAGAAGAAAGAAAGAAACCAATAGGGGAAGAGGAGAGGTAGGAGATAAACAGTGGAGGGACAACGAGATGATTAAGGGAAGGGTGTAGGGAATAAACTGGAGAAGGACAAATACAGAAAGGTGTGGAGGAAAAAGGGTGAAAGAGAGCTATGAGAAGAGGAATGATGGGGGGGGGACAAGAGGAGAACGAAGGGGGGGTGGAGGAAACAGAATACGAAAAGGGATGAATTTAAACACCCAGATAATGTTGTGGGAAAATTTATTAATAATTAACTCTGTTGTCTGAAATACTGAGAATTAAAACAACGTTTAAACAAAGACAAGTAAGTAACACTAAAGGATCAAAGCTTTTTACAAAGATTTGGACATACATAGATTTGGAACTCTTTGCTTTTGATTTTCTTCTCATATTTCTTTTGTTTGAAGCTTCTAGTTCAATCATATTAACAAACAATTGCTGTCAACAATTATTTCAAATTATCATGAATAAACAACTAATCATCTCTAGAATGGTTACAGCTATCTTCAGGTCACGATATGTGTAAGCTAACTGTGCTGATGTAATTTTTTCACTGATTTGGTGATTTTTTCTTTTAATTGCAACTTTCAATTCCGTTCTGATTCTTTTATGTTTTCCTCCTGCAATGTTAGAACATAGAAACACATTTATGAATAACAAATCTTCACCAATTATTCTTTGAGCTTTTATGATTATTCTCTAACCATGTGACAATGTACAGTAGCTATGAGGCTAAAAGATGGATAATGTTAATCTAACTCCACGTCTATACAACGACGGGCTGTTGTTTATGAAAAAAAAGAACAGTGTGTAACATAGATGATATGGTACATGTTAATATCACCATTCCATTTCACGTCTGATTTTTACTGGTTGGAATTTACACAGTTGTTTTCCAAGTTTAGACTCCTTCAAAAGTTAATTCATTTATATGGAGGGGATATAAATATATAATGCACTGATATTATGGATAAAAAGGTTTGATTTATTGACTATTAAATACTGCATGCGATTTAATGTAGTTGTAAAGTTAATTGAACTCTTTTGCGTAACTTCCATTCCTTATCCAGCAAACGAATATGTACCGTGTGATATGGTTGCTTCTAATGTAAGTACAGGGGCGTAAATCCTTCCTTTTTAAGGGAAATGTAGATACAATTCGGGACCGACTAGACCGGCGCAATTTGGGTCGACTCTGCAATTATGAATTATTTGTTTCGTTTCGTTTTCACATGCAATGATTGATTAAATACGGGAGGCGATTTCAATATGTGTTTGCATCTTTATTTGTCACAATTTGCTTTGGCATTCAAAGTCAAGGCCTACGAGAATTCATATATCGAAAAGTAAGTAAACCAGGCACAACATCCAATATATAGTTTCTCTTTCGCGCAACTTCCATGGTATATCCGGTTCTTTTTTCGTGCAACAATAGTCACACCGGCAGTACGCGGTATATTTCGAAGGTTTGAAGTATTGTATCAAGAGTTATTTTAAACTTTTATCTATATTATCACAAAAATTTCTACTGATTATCCTCAAAACTTAAAGTACGACATTTTATTTCAAACTGTCGACTTGTATTAAAAGTTTCATTTCTTACCACCAACGTATCCAAACAGTTTAACATGTTTACATAACAATGTGTTTGTTTCTGAAATAATAAAAAGAGACAGCTAAAAGATTTAATACTGCCGTGGAATGCATCGCTATAGTTGAGAAGTGTATCAATTTTATTTTGTTTATTTTATATGCCTGGCATGTCTGGCATTGGCAAAACAAGTTTCGATTAATTAATACTACTAGTTCAGACGGTTCACAGAATGTGCGTGAACTTCTGCATAAGTTCTCAGGTTGACCTAACGCCTGTACTGATATACAATTGCATGAAAATGTACAGTCTGTACACCCTGTTACGAAATTCAATTCAAATTTTAGGTGGACGTCCGTACTAGGGAGGGATCTTAAGAGAGGGGTGGGGTTTAAGTGGAGAAGTGTCCCATCACCTTTGAGAGAATTGTGTCTCGGTAAGGGTGTTTAGAAGCAATGATGCTATCATTTTCATTATATATTAAATACATTTGCTTTCGGGTGTTGCAACATTTGTTAACAATTTGCTAGAAACGTTCGGGGGAAGAGAGAGGGGGGAGGGCAGGTTCGCGTTCCCGTGGTCCCTGTGGCTAAGGCCTTGTATATATTGAAAACATAAAACATTTAAAATACATAAAAGGACATGAGGGTAGGTATACGCATTTATCTCCTTTCTCAGTGACCTTTTATTAAAGACGACAATCCAGTGCCGTTCGACTCACGGAAGTATCAATTACTCACTCAAAGTTAACCTGTTAAAAGAAACCTCTTTATATGCTTAGTAGGTATATCGCTAAAGAGAGAAGCCTTCTGAGATGCACTTAACGCCGTGCTGTAACATAAAGTAGTCCAGTGTCATATATGATAGCTATTTATATTTCTTTGGTTAATTTTCCTTGCCGTCCCAGTTTTCGTCCATGAAAATGTTTTGTGTTTGTGGGAGGGACAGCTTTTCCTCTACCTCTGGCTACGCCACTGTCAGCTAAATAATAGAATGGCGTAGGCATGCTGGTACTAATATACTTATTCCTGCAAAATCATGACTGGCAGTGTCTCCGTTGGCTGAAACTGTTAGTAGCCAACCCTCGGGCCCCCTGAGAAATGGGTGCCACTGTTAAATAAACCACTTATGGCTACGCCTATACGCCTATAAAGTAGCTCTACGCCTTCAAATAAGCTCTAGCTACGCCTCTGCTGGTTAACAGATAGAAATTTCATTTAAAACTGTTACCTTTTCATAGGTCAAAACATGCTCCTTTGATTAAATATCTTATATAAATGAAAAATATTTTCCTTATAATTACAGTCATTATTGATGTAATTCTTACAGTCAATAAACAAATAAGTCAAAGCCCAGTGAAACAGCTGACATGTTTATTCAATTAGATGTGAGGATGCTCGATTCCGCAAACAGGGTGTGACGTAGGCATCATAAAACAAGGAAGTATTGTTCACGTAGCATACCACTGCAAAACTTCGAATGTTCCAAACTGTGTTATTATATATTTGTACATATATATTGATAGTGTAGGATAGATCATACGTAAATTTCACGGTATATAAGATGTATTGTACTAGTTCATGCATGCTATATAGTGCTGATTAGTAGTATTACTTCCTGTCCTTTTGATACTGCTTTAATTTTACCTTCCAACCAAAAGAGAAGTAAATTAGCTAAAATAATCACTCATAAATGTTTCTTAAAAATATCGATAATAACCAGAACAAGTACATCAACATTCCTACTAATTCCATCGGTTTAGTAGCATTGACGTGGTTTGGCGCACAACTACAGAAATTTTAACATGAACCACACTAAATGTATTCTAGATTACAAGTGATCATCGTAATTGATATTCGTTTTAAAAACCAAATACATTTACATGTATTGAATTGCAATACCGTTGCTGTCATTGGAACTAGAGGCACGATAGTCAATAAGTATACAGCAGGCGTTATGCTGTATTTATCGGAACAAGGACAATTCAACGTTATACAACTGAAGCTTACTGCACTATTGACTGAAGGTTCAAGATAAAAATAGCTGTACAAAATATTAAGTTGGATTGCGCATGTCGTTGCATACACAAGCCAATAATACTTTAGATGTGCAGCACATTTGTATAAGCTGTTCACCAAATCATATTTCAAATAAAATGATGGCATTAAGGGACATCCATACGGTCATTTAAGTAGGATGTTGGACACCCCTGAATAGATACCCTGTGTCATTTGCCATCTTGCACTTCATCAAATATATTTTCGCGTGTATTTATACAAACTCGAAATCATGGAGAAGTGTTTCAAAGTTTGTTTGACTGTTCTGACGATTTGGACCTCGTTTGGAACAGATATGGTAAGTCTTTCTATTATTTAATATATTTTATATTTTACTCCATTGAATATCTGCATAAAAATAACATAAGTTGCGTCAATGTGTTGTTGAGCTAACTCTGTTAATATTAAATTATGTGTCAAGTGAAGTGTAAGCGTCTTCAAAGAAATAGGAAAATATCGACAAAAAATCCTGATAAATTTTAGTCAGAGGGCCTTCAATTTAAAATAATCAGAATTTTTAACTTCGCGAAAGGACAGCAGTGTTTAACAAAACGTCTTTAATTTAACCACATATATTGGAATAAAAACAACAGATTAGCTTTAATCGGTTCTTCTATGCTTAAATACAGTATTCTTTAAAATTTGCTCACATGTAAAATACTTAGAAGAAAAGCTCATTCATACATCTCAAACGTGTTTTCATTTACACACCAATTTTTAAAAGTCAATTAAGTTTCGTGATATGGCCAGGAAAAAGTAATCTCTCATCAAATTTATGAGTATATCGCTCCCTACATATATTTTACAGCACGTCAGTTCACAAGGTTTCCCTCCAATAGCCAACCACACCTTTCACTTATACATACTAACACGTTACAGCACTCAATTCATATTATGAATTAGTGACCTTAAATTCACATGTAGATAATTCTAATTCATAAATGTATACTCCATAATTTTGGCTACGAGTATGACAACTAAAAAAAGAAATTCATTTATTTCAGCGATAACTAAAAACTAAACTATAATTTTTAATTTTGTTTAGATTCATGAGTTAACATTTTCTTCGTGTTAAAAATCCAATCATGAGATTCCCTCTGTATACAGAGCGATATTCGGTAATTTGTGTATGGTTAAATGTTTTCAATCTTGTTTTTCATTTGTTATAATGCCTTGCTTTTATTTTTCGATATAAATTACATACGAATAATTTGATTTTCATCTGCATAAAGGCAACTTCCTTTTTCAGCTCTCTTATTTTGATATGATTTCCGAACAGACATTTTATTTCTCGTCTTTGTTCAAGTTATCCTTATGGATACATTAAAGCAACATCTGCGTCTTCCTATTATTTAATATATTTTATATTTTACTTTATTGAATATCTTCGGTTTCAAAAATAACATGAGTTGCGTCAATGTGTTGTTGAGCTAACTCTGTTAATATTAAATTATGTGTCAAAGTGAAGTGTTAGCTGCTTCAAAGAAATAGGAAAATATCGACAAAAAATCCTGATAAATTTCAGTCAGAAGGCCTTCAATTTAAAATACTCAGTATTTTTAACTTTGCGAAAGGACAGCAGTGTTTAACAAAACGTCTTTAATTTAACCACATATATTGGAATAAAAACAACAGATTAGCTCTAATTGGTTCTTCTATGCTTAAATACAGTATTCTTTAAAATTTGCTCACATGTAAAATACTTAGGAGAAAGCTCATTCATACATCTCAAACGTGTTTTCGTTACACACCAATTTTTAAAAGTCAATTAAGTTTCGAGATATGGCCAGGAAAAAGTAATCTGTTTCCCAATGTATGAGTATATCGCTTCCCACATATCCAATAGCCAACCCCACCTTTCACTTATACCTACCAACACGTTACAGCACTCAATTCATATTATGAATTAGTGAGCTTAAATTATACTCCATTATTTTGGCTACGAGTTGGACAACTAAGAAAAGAAATTCATTTATTTCAGCGATAACTAAAAACTAAACTTAAATTTTTAATTTATTTTTAGATTCATGAGTTAAATTTGTCTTCGTGTTAAAAATCTAATCATGAGATTCCCTCTTTATACAGAGCGATATTCGGTACTTTTTGTATCGTTAAATATTTTTTTTTTCATTTGTTATAATGCCTTGCTTTTATTTTTCGATATAAATTACATACGAAAAATTTGATTTTCATCTGCATAAAGGCAACTTCCTTTTTCAGCTCTGTTATTTTGATATGATTTCCGAACAGACATTTTATTTCTCGTCTTTGTTCAAGTTATCCCTATGAATACATTAAAGCAACATCTGCGTTAACTAATCAAAAAACAAAACATTTTTATGTGATAATCCAATCACAAAGATGCTTAATTATCTTCCATTTCAAATAGTGAACAGTTGGGTAACTACAGTGAACAAAACTATCAAGACAAGGTACATCGTTTAAATTAGATATCTATTACTTGAAAGAGTGGTTCAGGTTTAATCAAATTTGAAGAAATGCTAAGTTTTACGTTTGTTTATATTGTTGCAAACTATCATCAAAACGTGACATTTTCAAATTTAAATTTCTAAAGAGCACCTAAATATTTACTTCCTTTACATGTTCATAGAGATCATTTTAGTAGATATCGTTGTACGTTGCCAAAGTTTGAAAAACAGTCTGCAACAAAAATAAAGGTACTTTGAAATGTATTTTGAAAATATGATATTAAGATCTCTATTTTTGTACATGTACATATTCAAGGAAACAAAGTTGAATAACAATAAATCCAACTGGTGTACACGTCAATCTCATTTAAAACTAATATATGGAAACTTAAAGTACTGTTAAAACTAAAACTTAGGTTACACGGATTTATTTCAGAACGAATTATCAAAGATAAAAGACTTCCACAATGCCAGAAAAAAATCACAAATATAATTGTTCAGACACTACGTTCTGGTTTTAATTGCTTATACGAAAGAATGGTATAATACGCGATCATGAAAACTTCTCCGGCGATTGGAGTGGCTAGCTTCCAATTTTTCTTTCTTTTTGTGATTCTTATTTCCTTCAGTTAGGCTATATATTGTTAGATATTCCCAAGAAATTTAATCACAATACTCCGTTATTTTAAATACGATGGATATTAGGGCAGAAAAAATGTAAGACATGTTCATTTATTTTATTTAAAATGATAAAGTTTGTAAAGAAAAAAACTCAGTCACAAGCCTTTTAAAGTGACAGTTAAATAAGATTGATTCCTCAATGATTATTTCGAGAAGTAATATAACGTAACCAAAGGTAACTCCTTGATACCGACTCAGACTTAATGTCGTATTACAATTCCAAGATAAGAACGAAATTAAAAGGAAGAAATACAATTTTGATTGTGAATGGGAAATTTAATTGAGATATCTTTATATATCGTTAGCTATAACTAAAACAGTAACAGAAAATGTGCACATCCCTAAATATGCTCATATGGCATTCAATAAATTAATTTAAGAAACAATAAAATAACTTTTCGTTTAAGTTACTTTTATGAACATTGAGCTGTTTTAACTTCTGTTTTGATTCTTGTGAGTTAAAATAAAACACCTATAAATTATCGTAATGTTTGTCGAATGTGTGCGACTTGTTTAACTGTGTATTTCTAATTTACGTGTCGCTTTATTATAATAAAATGTGCAACGACGTTTACGTCTAGAAAGCATTAGCGATTTAGTGAAATTATTACAACTAATAGTATTGTAAGAGCATTTTTGTTTAAATGATACTGCTATTACACGATCTTTAATTTAATAAACTAGAAGATTAAGTGGATTGGAAGTCTCTTTCCAATGGAATAGACGTTATAAAATCATACTCCAAAAAAAAAATCGTAGTAGGATGTTTCATTAGTATTTGTGTATTCAAAGTAAGACAAAAACAACTGTTTTAAAGCTGTATAAATGCCTTATCAAATCAAAACAATTTCAAGAAAGAAGTTTTTCTTCCATTAAATCAGTTATTTCTTCCATTAAATCAGTTAAATTACATGATAGCTTCAAATATAAGCCGTATTCTGGATATAGTGCGACAAGCAAATCTAAAATTTCACACGATCATACAAAAAGCATAAAAGGCCATATTACTAGCGGAATAACGTTTCGAAAACTTGAAAACTTAACTGATTATTATTCTGGTTGATTTATTTCTTAAATATTATTACATTTTAAGTTTGTTCTCTTTTTTTTCTGTTCTTTTCTTTATTTTCTTAGACATAATCTATAACAGTAAAACAAAGCAGAGAACAAGTAATACAACATAATTGGAGTGAGACAATTCTCACCAAAACATTCCTTTTTAGACAACTCAGTTCACCAACATTCTAATGACCATCCAAAGTGATGTTTACTGTCGAATATTGGAATATTAAAGGCTAGTTCACCGTGTAAAGAATGCTAGTTCACCGTGTAAAGAATTAAATATTCTATGCATATATTAACTACAACTCTGCCATATAATTAAGTAGGTGTTAACGTATAACCTGGAAATAAACTACTACAAGAAAGAAAGACATTCATTATCCTTTAAGTTATCTGTTAATTCTCTAATCACAAATACCGTAGTTTACTTTGATTTTCACACAAGGTGTTCCATAAAGTTGTTGATCATGTAAACTTCCTTGTAACGTTTAATAGTCTCAATTTGAATACAACAATTCTTTGCTGTCCTCAATCACTCCTTCCTACCGAACTCACACCCTCCCTTCATGATATGGCTGTTTGGTGTAGTATAAAACTTAACATTTCTTATATCGTGTACAGTAACATGTAATATAATTCAGTATACAAAGGAAACTCTCCCTGTACTTAAAAAGAAACATCGATGATAGACTTTTACAAATTCAACAACATAAAATACATTACACTGTATTTAAAGGTCTCTTTTCTAACACGTTGCAAAAACTAGAAAGTATGATCATAACATTTATCACTACTCCTTGTATGGTAATAATTCGCTCTATATGTTGAAGGATATCTAATTAAATTTTAATCATAATTTGTGGTTATCGTTCGAACGAGCATTATATTCAAGGGAACAAACTCAGCATACGGTGACAATAAACACAATGTTTTATACAGATACAACAGTAACGTCGCACACCGTATGTGCTTCCTGAATAACATTATTGACGACTACAAAAACTTTGGCTATATCCCAAAAAAATCGCCTTGACGGCCTCTATCTCTTTGTTGAGATAGTACTACACTGTGTACTTTACTCTGTTGGCAACAGCAAAGTATAAAATGTAGATTTTAAATTTTCATGACTTAAGGTAAGCGTGATACCATTTTCTGTATCCAAGGGCCATATTATTCTAGAAGGATACAAACTCGTGCCGAAAAGTAACTCTTGACATGTTAGACGTGTTAAAGCTATTGATAATATCACCCATGTGCAATCATTTGTTTTGAAGCATTTTCACAAATTTGATGGAGACAAAAAAACATAAGAGAACTGCTAATATTGCAGGAATGATCTAAAGCTTTTTTTCCTGGTTTATTCAGAGAATTGTCTAAATTCACTACTAGATATGCTATACAATATGTTTTTTTTTTCTTGACAGATAACATCGTCATTTCATAAACTTTAAACTGTCATATGCTTGGCTTTTCTAACGTGTTTATATCATAATTATTCGGAATACAAACAAGAAAAAATGTATTTGTTTAGGCTGCTTCCGATCCTTCATACTTTTACAAACTTAAAGCCGAATATTTGTTCAATTCTTTCCCCCCTATGGCAGAGCAATATCACATTATGGCATTTTGGTCATAAATAGCTTGGTCTGAAAGATTAAATTCCTGGTTTCTTCCTTAACTTCCTCATTTTCTTTTGTCCTTTCTGTTGCAATTTTCATCATCATCATGATCATCATATTATAAAAGATACAAGTTTAATGCTAAACGTCTATTCTTCTTACTGAACCACGTAGATTTGTTGAGGTAGCGTTACTAAGGTTGTCTTACATTCGCTGTGCCATAACGTACTTCTACCATTTTGCATTGTAGATCTAAGTTTGAATGTGGTGAACCAAAATTATACAGGAAGAATATTTTTGTCGTCATGTGAGGGTTCAAGGGCTTCTGTAAAGATTTCAGTTATAATGAAATGTGGGCCATAATCATATGCAATGATCATGTTATTTGTTTTGCCAATCTTTTAGTATTCATGACCAGGATGCGTTTTGATGTGAGTAGCAAAATGTCTTCCATCTTAATTTCCCGTCATTGTGGGACATAATCTCACCCGTGGGAGACTTGATCCAGTCCAATCTAGTTCGATGTTATTCTCTGTAAAAGGACTACAGATTTTCAATTTGACCCTTTTTACAATTTGTGTGTGTGTGTGTGTAATACGTGTAAGAATAACCTAGATTGTTGGAGTCGAATCCGATTTTTTGCTCTTTATCGTTTTTCTGTGGTACGTCGATTGTAAGAAGTTTTAGGTCGTTCTATTATGGTATGTGTACAATTCTCGTGCAATTGTGTGCAATTTGGGTCAGCACAGTTCAAAGGTGATATCCACAACATTTTAGCAAGTTTTTCAGAGGATTTTTTTCCGGTCTATCATTGCATGAACATAAACTACGAAGTACAATGCGGTTGGTTCTTTGTCTTTGCAATGAAGCATAGTTTATTCCTAGCAATAAGTACTTCTCGTGCATATCATTAATTGTTCTTTTTTCCAAGGTATTGTTCCGTCTGACTTGAAAATAGCTCGTGTAGTTCCGGTATTCAAAAGTGGCACGCGAGAGAGCGTCAGTAATTATAGGCCTATATCTGTCTTACCTTCGTTTTCAAAGATCTTCGAAAAACTTGTATTTAATCGTTTATATTCTTTTTTAATGAAACATGATCTATTATATAATTATCAGTTTGGCTTTATGCCTCAACGAAACACGTCCCAGGCTATTTTAAGTCTTGTAGATTATATTATTGAATCTTTTGGAGGTAAATGTATAGTTGGGGGATTTTTTTAGATCTCTCCAAGGCTTTTGATACGCTTGACCATTCAATTCTGTTAAAAATGCTTGATAAATATGGCATAAGGGGGGCTGCATTTTCTTGGTTTAATAGCTACATTCATAATAGATTCCAATATGTTTCTTTATCTGGCGCTAATTCTTCGAAGCAGGCAATTCATTGTGGTGTTCCCCAGGGCTCTATTCTTGGACCCTTATTGTTCCTCATTTATATAAACGACCTTCCTAATGTCACTCCAAAATTTCACTTTATTTTGTATGCAGATGATACGAATTTACTTTATAAAGGTCGTGATATAAATACTCTTGTTAACGATATCAATACTGAAATCCCCAAAATTACTGCTTGGTTCAGATCCAATAAACTTCACTTAAATGCTAAAAAAACTACCACCATTATTTTTCATCTCAATCAACGACAAATAGTTTCTTCCAACCTTGCGATTATAATCGATAGAACGCCAGTACCTTTCTCCCATTCCACAAATTTTCTTGGCATTACCCTAGATGAAAATCTCAGTTGGATCCCACATATTCAGAACTTAAAAAGAAAAGTGTCCAAAGCCATTGGCATTATCAATCGTTTAAAAAAAATTGTCTCCTTTAAAACTCTGATAACTTTATACAATATTCTTATTTTGCCTTTTTTATCGTATTGTTGTATTGTGTGGGGTTACACTTACCCTAGTCATATTAATAAGCTCTATAT
>JAIPMN010125472.1:576-24167 GCA_020650975.1 Apostichopus californicus | reverse complement strand
ATTAAACTATAAACAACTGAAATACAGCTACTTAATATCATAAAATTAATGCAGGCTACTTTTGACTGAACATGACAAAACTGTTTACTGTTTCTAAGTACAATACTAAAGTGGCTTCTTGCATTTGTTCAACAATTTTGCCAAGCCTAAAATTGTTACTTGAAATAATCATTTATGTGAGCAACAACCCACATGACTGAAAAAAGTCAACTTTAACTTATATTGCTTGAAATGGGACTTAAACAGTTAAGTTAAAGAATTAAGTGATATTGGATTTTATACCATTTCAGTATAGGGCAACATTGAAAGAAATAACCATGTGCAATGAACTCAAAAAGCTGGTTTAAATAAGGTTATTCTTGAAGTTTTAGCTCTACAAGTACATACTGTTGCAGATCTAGTCTTCCAGCATCTTTCAATGCCTTTCCTAGTACCATGTACTTTGCACCACTGCCATTTTCTTCTATCCACTTCTTTAACATCTGAAAAGATTGTTCCTCGCAGTCATTGGTGTCATTTGTCTTGATTATAGTTAGATGTGGTTCTTTTACCCCTAGGTGTCTGCCTAGATCCTTCCATTTGTTTGCAATATGTAGAGCCACATACTGAAAAAAAGTATTACAATGCAAGAATTGGGTCAATTGCAAGAAAAATACATACCTCAGCTGCTCAAAACATGCCTGTGTTAGGATGTTATGTTCCATAACTTCTTTGATTATCTCTTTTCATTCTTTTTTATGAAAGGAAACTTCAACAATTCGAAGCCATCATCAAAGAAGATATTTTGATATGTGATTTATGGTAAAGTATGTATACAATGTTACACAAATTATGGCAATAGATAAATCCGAGGGGCTATGGTATCTGATAGACAGATAATACTGTGTGATACTTGAACTAGATGAACCATTGCCACATAATAGGGAACACCTTTCACATATGACAATACAAAACAGCATAAGGCAGTTTTATGTGTTTTATTGAATGATTTATGTTTTTACAACACCAGATCTGAATACAAAACATTTCTCACAAATTAATCAAAAGACTGCTTAGCAATTGGCAACTTATGTCTGTTAGGTTTTGTTCAGACAACCCTTTTGGTCAAAAGACTTTAAAATGGATGCACATTGCATGAATTGGTATTGTTTTCTCAGGTTTCATACAGTCAGTCAGTTTCAAGTCCAACAAATCAAATGTAGTTTCTGGCCGTAGGACATCTATTCAATTGGAACAAATCTCTAATTTAATGTGAGGGGGTCATGCAAGGTATCCATCAGTATTGACGAAAAAAGTCTATATGTGATGTTTGGTGCATGATAGTATACCGTTGTAGTTCATGATATGTAACAGAGCAAAACTATTACCTTCAAGACAGCAATACATTTATAACATGTTGAGGTTGCAGGGAAATCTGATGGGGGTCCACTTGTCAACTCTCCTCTTGAGATGCTGAGATGTGTAGAACATAAGTTGCTTGGTATCTATTTTGAAATGATGATGAATTTTACATCTAGTGAATCATTTTCGAAACACAAATGAGAATACCATTATCCAAATGTTCAAAGATAGGCCATGCAATATTCATTATTCCAAGAAACGGTCAGGTGGTAAGTGTATATAAAATTTATTTAAGATATGCAATGGATTTTTGACAATTAAGGGCTATACTAATATCTAAGCAAAGGGTGTGGAATTTAATTAATGTTCATCAATTGAAATAGCACGTGCTAAGTGCCATATTATATAAAATTTATTTGACATATGCAATGGGATAACAGAGATTTTACACAATTAGGAACTTTACTAATATCCAAGCAAAGGGTTTAAAATTTAAGTTAACTGTACATCAATGGAAACAACTATAAAGGAACTCCTTATCATCAAATGTGAAAATGGGCAAATACCGTCGTTGTTTCAGCACTGCAACTTGTCTCCGTAGTTTCTTCAGCAGCTGGTGGTCGCTTATTGTTGGCAATCTTCACATCACTATTTGAGCTACTGACAAACTGAGAACTTGAAAGGTGCCGTTTCTAATTAAAATTGATAAGTGTAAACAGTTTTAGGTGTTGTGACTATTGTATGCACTTTCATAAGGCATCTCTAATAATACATGTTATATAGTGGCTTAGAGACATTAACTTATACCTTCCATGAGGTCTATTTAGTATTTAAAAAGGTAAAGCACTTAAGGATGACAATCATGCAGCGTTCATGTGTTAAGTTTACCACTAATGGTGCCAAGTTTAAGCATCCTAAAATTGCTGGAAGTGTTCAGAAATAAACTTCCCCGGAGGTT
Source organism: Apostichopus californicus (assembly GCA_020650975.1). Taxonomy (NCBI): domain Eukaryota; kingdom Metazoa; phylum Echinodermata; class Holothuroidea; order Aspidochirotida; family Stichopodidae; genus Apostichopus; species Apostichopus californicus. The sequence continues at coordinate 21,868 of JAIPMN010125472.1, read as the reverse complement.
GTGATCCCCCGTCACGTTACGTCTGAACAAATTAGGAGTATCCCATTAAGTGAAATGAGGGTAGTAAACTGCTCACTAAAGTTTGACCATGAATTACCATTATTTCTAGCATATTCAGGGGGGGGGGGGTTTACTAGTGACCTTTGACCTTAATATCTGCTTACCAAAAAAATTTGGTATACCTTTCGATAGGATACTCGTTTACTGAATAGGTTTGACTAATACTAAAGCTGGTACAGTTCTCTTCAATGTTAACCAGATACGGCAAATATGGTACTGTGACTAATGAATAACACAGCCACATTGTTAATGAACTGTTCAACAATGTCTAACCTGAAGGGGAAATATTAAGTCTATAAGGTCTGTTCCTTGCCCAGCTCTGAAGTAACATGAATAGTCAGTGATCTCCAAGTTCGTTTGCTCTTTTAATACGAATGTGGAGTGACAGCTTGAGGAAGTAGCAACCCTCTGAAAAGCTATTTCCTGAGAAGAAAAGAAAATGTCTTTGTGAGAGTTTCTATCAATCAATCAATCAGAAACTTTGATATCGCCAATATCAGCAAAAGTTGCTCAAAGGCACCTTTGTGATGACACTATTGTATATCAGGAAAATAAATTTTCTTTGCTGACAAGAACAAACAAAAAGTTCATGAATGGATGTTTAAATGGCAATTACTTGTTATTGGGAGGGAAATTAAGCATCTTAGAATGAGATATACATCCTACAGCTACAACTTAAGGCACTGAAGTTCTTGCACCATGACAGGTAACCCATCTCTTCAAAAATAAAATTGTTAAAATTAAAGGTTTCGACTCTAATTTTTATTTAGCTTTCATTAAAACTACAGTGTCTCTACATCATAGGACCAATCTACCAAGTATAATAACGATCAAGCTATGGTGTGAACAAATATTTACAAGTTTTTTCATTTCTTGATGGCTGTAACATTTATCTCAAATGAAAATGCCCCTCAGCAAAAAAGAAGGCTCCTGTATTATATTTGAAACACATGTCAAGTCGCACTTTTGTCAATATTTCCCTTCAGAGTACACAAATCACAAACCATTTGTAGGTGCCCTTCCAAATATGATTTAAGAATTTATGGAGCAAATGATGTACAGTAACTGAAGTAGAAGAGAATATTATCTTTTTCCCTCCTGGGACCCACTCACCACATGCCCCCCCCCCCCTCCAAGACAAAACAAGAATGCACCAAAATGACAGCTGATACCATCTTGCACTTGCATACTGCATTATTAAATAAGACATTGCAAGACTAACTGCCATCACAAACACTCACTGTTGACTGCTACCTTAAAATGTAAGTATACACATCCTACTATGGTCTGATGCTCTAAGATGTCAAACTAAGTTTCAGTTACATAAGCAAAGGCTCACACAAATTTGGCCCACATCTGAAGAAACATGACTGATCATTGATCAACCACTATATTCATGCTGTGATTGATTGAAACGTACTTCAGCTGCATTACATTACTGTATTTTACAATTGTTCAGCTTTGGATCACAAAATGAGCATGGCAATGGAATACCCTTGGGCAATATACAGGTATACAAAGACCCATCATACATTTCTCTCATAATCTAGAAGGCTCCTTCTTACTGAACTGAAATGGGTACTAATTAAATGCATTTGGTAAGTGTAAAAAGCAGCTAACCAGAAAGCCAACAGGCTTTAAGTGATTTCTTGCCAAGTTTATATGAGAACATTTAATGTAAACCATACAATAGGTTCTTTTACTTCATAAGGTGGAATCACATAACAAGTATGAAGGGCATCCATATGTTACTTTCAGAGTGATCGTTATTACTTGCTTTTTAGATTTTGACACTTCGGTTTAATGTACACAATAAGTAAAGGTGGATCCTACAAATAACAAAAATACTAGATCCATCCAAGCTTTACTGTTGGAATTATCGTGGTCACAGAGTTCTCCAACTTTACTCTATGTCGACCTTCATAGTAAACAATATGGTCTTGTGCTCAATAAGTTGGATCTACAGACCACATAAACCAAGTATGAAGTTTAACTAAGCGACCTCCACCAATTTAAACCTGGTTAAAGTCACTACTATGGAACTACACACCATGTGGTAACTTCATCCAAGCTTCACTTTGTGAGTTATTGTGGGTACAAGGTTTTCATACTTTGTCATCTCTGTTGATCTCATGTGACATTAGGCCTCTGCCAATTATTGCCAGGTTCTTGCACCCACTTCAATGGATCTACAAACTTGTTTTCATGAACTTCATCCAAGCTTCCCTTTGTGTGGTAATTGTGCTTACAAGTTTTCCAGATTTTGACCTTTGAGCTCCACAAATCTCAATTGGGCTCTTGCATTTACCAAAGAGACCTACATACCAATTATATGCTGCGAAACAAGATTCAGTTTGTGATTTATCCTGTTTACAAGGTTTTCAGACTTTGACCTCCACCAATTTCAATAAAGTTATTAAATGTACCATGAGGATCTAAATAAGAAGATACTTGAACTTCATCCAAGCTTTGCTTTGTGAGTTATCTTGTTTACAAGGTTTCAGACTGTTTTCAGACATGTTGACCAGATATGACCTTTTACCAATTTCAATAGGGTTCTTGTACTCAACAAGGTGCATCTACATACTATATATGAAGTTCATCTACCATGTACCTTTGTATGTTCATTCCAAGGTGTCACATACACACAGCAATAACTGTTACATTTGGCAAGAAATAAAAAACCGAAAATCCACAGCTGATCGCTTTGAAAACACTTTTAAGCATGTATACTACAAGGCATATACTGTAGCATAACTTAATAATACAAGTGTTCATCTTCACTTTTGGATCAACCTACCTTTGGGTTTGGTAATGTAGGAGATGTCCAAATGGATGGTGAATCTTTATCGAACAAAATTTTCAATGGCAACCCTCCTTCTTTGTAAAATGATGTTTGTTGTTTATGCAGGATATTTTCTGCTGTTACATTGGCAGCCTATAGGGCACAAGAATTAACACAATCATTTATGTAGAGTAAAAGCAAGATGATATGAACAAACTATGAAGATGCAGTAAACATCCCACCTCTTGACAACCTGGTACAGTAACTACAAGTAAAGGTCGACATCCATGTATGCTTCCCTGTTACGGCAAACAATATAATGCTCTTGGCTTCTAGTATTTTGTCACCAACTATGAATTTCTCCTAGCAAAATGCTGAAGCCAAATTACACAATACATTTTATGGAATGGATCAATCTACCATTGGGTTTTCTTCTTTAGGAAAGCATGTCCAAATGCATGGGAAATCTATATAAAAAAAATTCAATTTTAAACTCTCCTTTCTTGTAAAATACTGCATGCTGTTCATGCAAGATAACTTCGTTTTTCAAATTGACAATCTATTGGACACAAGAAGTAACACAATCATTCTGTAGAGGTTAAGCAAGATGATATGAACAAACTATGAGAGATGTAGTAAACATACCTCTTGGCCATGTGGTAAGTCTAAGTAAAAGCCGACATCCACATATGCATCACTGGTAGGGGAAGATGCACGTCTGGCCGCATACAACCAAATCATCAAGGCTTCTACTATATTGTCACCAACTACAAATTTCTTCCAGCAAAAACACTGAAGCCAAATCATGCAATAACTTTGATGCAATTCAGATGAAGCAACTAGATCCTCTTTCCAAAGTGGTTGGTTTCCTCAAAGAACCAAAAGAAAATTAAAAGAGATGATGTTGAAATTGAACGGACATTTCATTAACAATCAATGACAGCATTACCAGAGAATCTTTACAGTTACTTGTTGTCAATAAAGGCTAGAAAAATTTAAACAGCTATTCTTTTGTCTGATGTTTTACTACCACCAGTGTGAAAATTTGTACCTCCAAGTCATACTTCCTCTACAAAACTAAACTTAGTTGTAACAGAAATCAGGTCAACTAAAAGCATTGATAGTAGTATAACACAATGCATATAAGCAGGCAATCAATAAAGTTTCAGATCTCATTCAAGAAATTGGATATAGGCCCAAATTTATATTAATGCAATTCATGCAATCACTTAGACTACAATACTTCTTCAATGGGACAATTTTTTTAGCTATTTTATCGTTTAGAATTTACATAGAGGCCCCAAAAATAAGGTTTTTATAATCCAAGTTTAGGTTTTTAACAAATTTGCATCAAAGCAATCTCTTGGAAAATAGTGGACTTGAAAACTGATATAGGTTAACCCCACAGTTTCAGCCATTTTGATACCAGAACAAGTTTGGCCTATACCTTCTTTGATCACCTGTTCATAGGCATTTTACATAAATTAATGTACCGTAATGTACACTATGATGTCAAGAGTCACACAGACACTACAAACTATTTCCAGGTAAATATCAAGTTTAAAGTCTATTCTTCTTATGGTCAATGAGTTGTTTGCAAAAAAATTTTTTTGACCATAAATTTTGCCAAGCTTGACCTTCGATCTCTTATGATCATGTAAGCTTGGCATTTTAAATTGATTAATGAACTTAACGAGTTTATTGATGAGAAACAAATTAATGAAATAAAATGAACTTCTAGTAACATAATTGTATTGTGCCTATTTTCCTAATTGTCATCTTCTCTTTTCACTCTCAGATAATGTACTTTCATATTAGATCTGATTCTCCAAATGATTCAGTCATTTCAAATTACTAAAATAGACAATTAAATATCACAGTGTGGGTAACTACTTTTGCAATGGCAGTAAAATGCTGAAATTTGAAGATGGGAGACCACTATTTGACTTTCTAGCATATTTAGAGCAATACTGTTGACCTCTCTTGTGTGGTATAGCTAAGCTTCATAGCTGGCAAAGTTAGGCTTATCTTGTGTTTCACTATAATATGTATCAGCTAACAAATTGATAACTGATGCATTGAACCAATTTTTATACTTGTATTTATGGTGTTATGTCTACTGTCTTCTCAGATCAGCATACAAATAGATTCCAACGGCACAACATCTGTTTGAGTGGCACATATGATTTCACTGAAAAATCTGTAGAGAATATTCTAATTTATATTCTAAAAAATTGTACACTACTTTGGAAGAAGCCACCCTGAAAATTCAAAACTGTACTAACCTTCCTCATGATGACTGGTGTATATCTTTGCTTTCCATTCACAGCCTTTCTTGAGAACCAAACAGTGAGGCAATGTCAGTTTTGCTGGTTTCTGTAGCTTCAGGTTACTAGGGAGGAGCTCTACCACTACTGATGAGTTACTACCAAATGATCGATATAACTCATCCTGGTAATCATCTAAAACAATTCTCATTTTAATCAATTGTTCCTCCACCAGAGCACCAGGAGGTATTTCTAGGCTGACACCAGTATCTTGAATCTCTATCAATCCACCTTCTGTGGTGATCACCACTTCTTCTTCCATACTTCCATCCATGGATGTCAACTGATTTTCTATACAAAGAACACAACTTAATATGAAGCTCATACTGAAGAAGTGTTAAATTATAGCTCCAACTTTTATCTTGCAGGCTGCATGCTGAATTCTTACTCAAGCCTTTCAGAAAGAATGTAATGATAATAAAGGGTTCTCAGCTAAATGTAGAGGAGTAGCAGTCACTTCTTCGAGAAGATCTTTAATCGCTCAGATCACATTTTGTTAACAAAGTAATTGCTTAATTCAATTTAAAACTAAATGGAATATCATGGGTATGTATGGCTGCTTGCAAAGAAACACAATTCTTTCTTCTTGGGAAGTAGGTAGCAATCGTTAGTTAATTATACATACTTCCGACACAATGTTGTTTACCAAAGCTTGCACAATACTTGTTACTTAAGCTCCACACCTGGTAAGTCAGGACAAATAATTTCAGATGTTTATGTATGATTTAAGCACATATCTGCATTGCATCAAACCAACTAATTGTGAAGTTCTGACATTTTCCCTTAACCAAAACTGGTTCAATTGGCCTGTAGCTAAGGTCTTGTCAGTTGAGGACAAACTGCACACAGCCTGGATTGTGACATTTTTCTAAGCTGAATACCTGTGCTGTAAAAGTATGCTACGCTTTATAACTAACTGTTTGTTTTGTAAGAAAGAAGTAGACTGAACAATGATTTTTACATGCATAGTTGGCTAGCCACCTCTGCTCTGAGTGTAGGATAGGCTTAGAGTACATATTTCTTAATTTTGTAAGGAAAGTAATAAAATTCCTCAATATGTGAAACATTGCCTGTGCCATTAGCACTAGCACGACTATTTTTTCGAGCAGGACAAAAATTAAGCTGCAAATGCCTGCTGCTTTAAAAGGGGACACAAACCTACCATCATGATTGATGTGTATGACAAAGATCTTTGTACAGAACCACCCCCCCCCCCACCCCAACCCCAAACAGCTAAAATAATCTGACATTTTGTGAACCTGTGATGTCATAGTGCCACATACTCCATAGTTTCTTTAGCAGCTGTTGGTTGCTTAATGATGGCAGTCTTCACAAATTTAGTAATTGGAGGTCTCCATATCTAATTCAAATTTATAAGTGTAAACATATTCAGATGTTTTGACTATTTTATACACTTTCACAAGACATCTCTACTGATACTTGCCATATAGTGCCTTAGAGATATTAACTTATACCTTCCATGAGGTGAATGTAGTATTTACATAGGTAAACCACATAAGGATGACAAACATTATTAACACAATCATGCAGCAATTCATATGTATTGGTGCCAACAGCGGCGTAGCCAGGATTTTTTCAGTGGGGGGGCGCTGGGGGGGCTTGACCATTCCTTGGGAGGGCGACTTGTTACTATCTAAGCGGAGCGCCACCATGAGTTGGCGCGCAGCGTACCGAATTTTTTAGCTAAAATGGCCTCCTAGATCGTTGGAAATGACACTTCCCAGGCAATGTAAGCTGCTCTAAAATTTTCTCAACATCCTTAAAAAAATCACCCAACCAAATATTTTTTGGGAAAATTCGGCCAATATGCTGAGAATTTTTCGGGCACCTACTGAAAGAAAAATCAATTGCAATGTGTTTTTGAATGGCTAAACTTATATTATCATTATTGCAACGACTTCCCTCGAAATTATAACTTAATGGAAGGGTAATAACACGGCAAATGATTGTTTGTAATTGGCATGCGATGTAATAATCGACGCATGCCTTTATGATATGTACATTAACATGTTGAATGCGCGCGAAGCGCGCGAAAAATTTTGTTATATTTTTCGGGCAAGTCGTTACAGTACCACCCCCCCCCTCTCCCCAATCAAATTGGGCTCCTACGCCTATGTATAGACTGATTGGCCGGTAGTTCTCAGCGATTGTATTGTCTCCTTTCTTGAAAATTTGTTTTTTTGAGCGGTTTTAAGAGCATCAGGGTACGTCCCAGAAGTGAAAACCCGATTGAAAATGTATCGAGGCAATGACGCGAGCAATGATGTGAGAAACCTGTATGATGTCAGCATTTTTTTACCTTTTAACATCTTCTTTGGCATTCCAGTACCTAGAAACCTCATCATGGAGATTCGAGACCATTCAGATCAATGATATATTTTCGCACATTTTTTTCGACACCCAAATTCCCAGTGGGGGGGCGACTGGGGGGGCGACAAGCTTTCATGGGGGGCTGTCGCCCCCCCACGCCCCCCGTGGCTACGCCACTGGGTGCCAAGTTTTAGCATCCTAAAATTTCTTGAAGTGTTCAGAAATAAACTTCCCCGGAGGTTGTGATCCCCCACGTTACGTCTGAACAAATTAGGAGTATCCTATTAAATGAATTGAGGGTAGTAAACTGCTCACTAAAGTTTGACCATGAATTACCATTATTTCTAGCATATTCAGATCCACTTGCCTTGGACTTAAACCTTCTGAAAGCCTCATCTTGTTTTTGTCTGAAGCCTGCTGAGAGTTCTCTGAGATCCTCTAATAGCTGATTATCAAAAAAGACGAATGTAAAGAGTCTGATTACTGGAGAAAAAAAACTTGGTAGTTGATAAATTCAACATATCACAATGTCACATAAGCTTTCACGAGTTGCAAATAACTTTGTTTTTCTTCATCAAATCAAGTGTATTATATTCCAAAAGTTACGGAGTGAGGACCTCTCACAACCTCAGCTCTTTTGCACTACCATACCTAGAGTGTACAGGTAACATTTAACACTATGTACCCTCTATGACCAGCAGGGCGATTTCTATGGATGTTCTTTTGGTTGTCTCAACAGTGATAAGACAACTCACTGACATTACTGCCAATAGGAATTGACTGTTCTGCAGTAAACAGAAATACAGAGTCAATGGTGGAGTCCAAGTTGGTTTCTCTCTTCATCAGTTTCTAACCCACCCACCCCCCTCCCCGAGACAATACGACGACCCCTTGGAAAGTCAGCAGCCAGCCATCCTGCTGTGAGTTTGTAAGAGTAGGTGTAAAGGCACGGTGACGGTCTTGCGTGGAGATGGAAGGTGGTTGAGACAAATAAGTATCATCATTTATAAATACCCCAACCAGAATCAGTTTTGGGGTATTTACTTCATTCCTCTCTTACTGTACCTGTATCCTACACATATGCACAGTGTGGTACTGCTACTGTGAAGAGAGGCCTGGTGGGACCTGCCCAAATGAATTCCCAACACCGCACACAAAAGCTGCTTCTGATGCAAGTGTGCCAGTAGAAGGTAAGACGCAACAAATGTAGATGGGGTCTTTCAGGAGGTTGCACTAAAGATTTCCTCTATGTTGACCCCAGTGAAAAGAGCTCTTGACGAAGCCTTTCCTCTGATATCATGAGCTCTATCCTCCTCCGGGAGAGTATGAGGTTGGATCAGGTTGACTAGCAATCTTTGGAAGACCCCATGTATGGAGCCCTCGGGAGGATGAAAAGCTTGGTAAACTTCCTTGATGCCTTTGTCTTATTCAGGTACCACAGAAGGGTCCTCAAGCAAGGAGAAGTAAGGGACCTTCTAGATGAAGATGATACGACGTGGGAACAGTCTAAGAACATTCTGGTTCTTTGTAAGGAAATTCGGGTGTGGAACCAGCAATCTCTGTGCGAGTCAATTTGAATGTGCGCCCTTTGGTGAGATGGCATGAAGCTGTCCTATCGTATAGCTGCGATGAATGAAAAGGGTCTGATGTGTAAGGGACTCAACGGATGACTCTGTCATTGGTTTATACAGAGACTTTGCTAGGTCATGTATGATGTTGTCCCCAAGAGTGTGGGAGCTTTGGTTTGTTGGGTCTAATATTTGCCATGCCTGCTAAAAGAGGGGAATATCTACGATCCATCCCACTGTGGACCCAGCTGAGAAACCTTGAGATTGTAGACCTGTAGTGACCTTCACTCCATGGAATGGAGACATCAAGATGTCTGCTACTTGTGGTATAGCAATTGTGCTTGGATCAACCTGTAGCATCACTGGAACAATTTTGTGTAATCTGGAACCGTTAATTGAATTGTCCCTGGTCACTTGACTGCTGTGGCTATACTGACAGCATCTCTAGAAAGACCCTGTGCTCTGCATGAAGACTGAATTTCCAAGCAGCTTGGTTCAGTGATTGGATAATGGATACTGTGAACCTCTCTCAGCCTTGAAGGAGCAGATATGATAAATCTGGGAGGATCTGAGGGATGTCTGTTATATCAACGAGCAGTGGACACCACAGCCTCCTGGACCACAAAAGGGCATTGAGAAGGAGCCTCATTGTCATCTTTAGGATTACCTTGTGAGTTACACATAATGGCAGGAAGGGGTATTCATCAATCCCTCCAAGTTTATTTATAGAGCGTGTTGCCCAGATAGAGGATGGAACATCCTGGAACATGAACCTGGGTGCTTGGTGTTTACTGGGAGGCATATAAGCCTATATTAGATCTGCCACACCTTCTGAAATGGTGCTGGCATTTCACTTTCGTTAGCGACCACTCGGTTGGTATAGGGTGGTCCCTGGACAGGGAATCTGCCAGGAAACTCTGCTACTACCAACCAAACTCCAACCAGCCTAAGGACCACATGATCCAGAGAGATAAGCTCCAAACCACAGTCAGCCAAGGCTACTGCCTAGGTAGTATGACCTGACATGAACCTCTGATATATTCCAACACTGTTTTTCAAGCATTTGCATTTGCTTTACAGCCAAATATTGGTAAAAGAGATTTATCTGAACAAAGTTGTAATAACTTGTTTAGCTTTATAAAATCTTGTTACCAAAGATTTCATAAATGTTAACTTATCTACCTGTAACTGAATGTTACTGTATGATTTTCACATCTTAAATGTAGTATTTCACAATCAGGTAGAGTCTGAACTCTGAAAATATGTCACTTACTAATTTTCTGTTAGCTTCTCTGTCCTGCATAGCCGTCCCTTGAAAGAGCATTGGATTATTGGAATAGTCCAGTTGACCACTTGCCTCGAACCTTCGAATTACACCATCCTCTTCTCGGCTTAAGCATTTTAAGTCCTCAATCAGCTCTTCCAATTCCTTATCCTGACTATGCAGGAGCATACAGATCTACATACACAGCATAATATGTGGACAAGAATTTGATAAATGTTACAACTTGAATTGGTTTGAATTTAATTTATATGAAACAATCAGAAACATACAGTTGCAAATGATCTCTGTGAACTCCTGCTCGATTGCAAGCTGGTTTTACGATCGCAGAAGTTGTAAATTGTATATGCTGATTATTGTTAGTATGCTATTCTTTATGATGTGACTGTTTCCTCAAATTGAACATGCTCAATTAAGTCTCTGATATTCAGGATCATTTTACCTCAGTGACAAATGATCATAAGTAAACAATTCAATATTGCACACATGCTTATGATAACATTTAGTATACTCTACTTGACAACCTTGAAACTTCAATAATGCACTACTTTACGGTAACCAGTCATTCAATTACTTTTTTTTCTGACAACTGAATCATGCAACTTTTTACTTTTACTAGACTTGAGTAATCGCATTAATCGAAAGACCGCAGAAACTCAAATCTGGTTTCATTCAGATGTCATTTAAACAATTCATCCTCTGTGTCTCAGTCATATAACAAACACCAGATCAAAACATATTATTTTCATTGACACACGCTATAGCACCACTAACTTTTGACGTTGAGATAGTGCTTAGAAGTATTAAGATCTTAGTATATTTAATTCCTTTCTTGTTTAAGTAAGTCATATAAAGTTTCAGAAAAACAATGACAGTTAGTTTTTCCATAAAAAATAAAGTAAGTAACTAGGCTTACTAACTCCATAGGATGTTCTTCTTCTCGTCATTGTGAGACTTTTGCCTTAAACACCAGATATGAACCCCATACACGACAGTGACGACACTATGGTCTATCAATCAATATTAATCAACGAACATTAACAGAGCTTACAAAATACTGTACTTCTATCTAGCTGACCATAGTATTTGATTAATCATTTGACAATTTGATAACAGTATTTATTATGAAACATGCACCTTTGCATGTCTTATTCAGTTAAAAACATGAAACAACATGACATGGAAAGGTCAACAATTGGAGCTCGGGTTTACAGTAGAATGTGAGAGTTCGGTGTAACCACTTAACCATTTTCAATCTGCAACATTTGCATGAATACTACAAAACTAGCTGGTTTGGCTAGTTAGATGATTGTTAATTGTCTCCTATAGGCCTACATATGCACTGAGATATACGATGCCCACAAACTGGTAACATTCTTGCTCACATCTAAGGTCATCCCTTTGTTCCTTGTGATGTCACGTCATATGTTTTTCAAAGATTAATTTTCCTTTTACAATCTTCTTGTTGCTTTATCCTTGAAATGTGATAGATTTGGGATGTTTACTTAGCAGTCTATATTTTGTGTATGCAGACTTTCATCAAAACAAAATTCATTTGTAGAAATATTATTTTCCTCCCTATATAATAAATGATTGAAATATTACACAGGAAAATATAAACATATATACACCTCTATTGCTCCAAAATTTCTTATATGTAGTCTATTTCCACGAGTGAGCATAAAAAACATGATTATACAAATAACATGGATCAATTGATGACTGCAAAAAGATTTCAATGATTTTGACTAATGAAAGCATGATAATTTGTGAAAATTGTTGTTTCATCAGAATGCACCAACGAGAAAGCCAAGAAGCTTAGTAATTACTTGCCACATTCCATAAGAGAAGGTTCTTATAAAAATAAAGTGGATGCACATATCACATATGAAGTTAATTCAAACTTTACTTAAAATTGGAGATATCCTGTTAACAAAGCTTTGAGACTGAGCTCTGTTGACTGCAAATCACCTTTGAACTCCAAAGAAACTATTATAGTTCATCAATTTCATGTAAGCTTAATAGTTATCATGTTTACCAAATCTGCAGACTTTTAATACATCTCTGTTGACCTCAAATGACCTTCGACATCTACGAGCCGAGTATGAAGTTAATTCAACCTTCACATATATTACAAGAATTTGACCAATGGGCGACCCCCAGTTTCTTTACTAAGTTGGGTCTATGTACAAAGTTTGAAGCTTTTCCAAGCTTTGCCTTGGTAGTCATAGAATTTGCAAAGTTTTCATACTATTACCTATGTTGACCTCAACATGACCTTTGAAGTTAATAAAAACATAGTCTTGTTGCATTATCTAAGGTGGATCCATATACTAAGTTGAATACCCATTCAAGCTTTACTGTTGATTTAAAGAGTTTAAATTGTTTCAGACTTTGATCAATGTTGACCTCAAATGACCTTTGACCTGAATAGAAAAAGAATAGGTTACTTCTAAACAATAAACTGGATGCATATACCAAATATGAAGTTCATCCAAGCTATACTTTGGAGTCATGTTTGCAAAGTTTTCAGACTTTGACCTCTGTTTACCTCAAATGACATTTGACCTCCACAGAAAACAACAGACATCTTGTACTCAAAAAGATTGATCCACATACCATACATGAAGACCTTTGGAATGCCACAGATAACAACAGTATGGTTCTTCTACTCACTAAGCTGCATACTAAGTAAGTATGACATTGAACCAACATGTCCATTTTGATAAGAGAGTTTGCAAAGAGCACAAAAGACATCTGAACTAGAATCTTTTCATGTTCCATCCATGATGCATTGCTCCATCCATAATCCTCAATACATGTTAGAGATCATCCAATGTTATAGACTGAATAATATGAAGACAATGAGCAATGCTTATCAACATGACGAGAGGTAATTTCAGATCATTGCAACAAATTGGTATGAGTTTCATTTGTTGACACAATGGTCTCTGTGAGCCCGTTTGATTGAACAAGGTTATAAGATGCTTTACCAAAAGACACAAGGAAAAGGCGCTAAAGACATTCGGGCTAGAATGCTTGCCAATCTGATATAGTACAACACTTGTATCATTGCTGAACCATATCTTTTCTTTCTTCTCTCCATCCTTTGTCAACTAATCCTCTTTTATCTCTTTTGTGTTCACCCTGCATATTAACTTATTTGTATTTTTTGCCTGTATTTTGTCCCTTGTAATTTCTGTTACTGGTCATTCAGCCTCTGAAGAAGATCCAGCTAGTATCCAAACGTCAGATCCACTTACTTTTACACATGAACCTTGTCTGATTATTAGCTACCAGACTCATAATATCACAAAGAGAAAGAAGATGGGCATAAACACATTTATTACACATTGTTAATTGTTGTATTTCAGTCAGATGGAATGTACTTAATGACATAATTTTTACCATCTCTACTTTTTGCTTACACAGAACAGTGCATATGGAGCAGAAACGGGGTTATTATAATTGTCCTGTGTTTGTTTCTCATCTTCTATGTCTGCTATGGGCTCCTCCAATGTTGCAGTAGAAAAAAAAAAAGGATAATTAAAACGGACTAACATCGGTATTAATTTCATTGGTGATTGCAATGATCTCCGTGAACTTCTGTTTGATAAGATTTTATAAGATACCAAACCACAACAAAGAACAAAAATAACACATCGAAGCTAGAAAACTTGCCAATTTGCTATGGTACTGTATGTACCATGGATGTTAAGGTTCATTGCTAAACCATATCTTGTCTAAGTATTTGCTACTAGACTCAGCACTATATAGTTCACAAAAAGACAGAATATAGGAATAAAGGTACAACCTTCTTATAACACAAGGTTAACTGTTGTATTTCACAATCAGATAGAAAGTACCTCAATTACTGTTTATCATTTTTTCCATCTCTACTTTTCTACTTACACTGTACAGTGAAGATGGAGCAGGAATGTTTTGAAAGATTTCCTTCTGTACTTGTTTTTCATCTTCTACTACATCTTTATCTTCTGCTATGGGCTCCTTCGACCTTTCAGACTGAATAATTGCAAAGATAAATACAACAGACTTAAATCTGTATGAATTTCATTTGTTGACTGCAATGATCTCTGTGAACTTCTTTTTGAATGAACCAGGTTTTTTTGGTTGTTCTTTTTACCTTCAGGTGGCAAAGTTGGTGGACAAAGTTAACATCATGTAGTCTAGAGAAGTTATAGTTTTTTCCAATACACCTTCTTAAATGTGGACCGATTTGATAAAAATACTGTACATGGTAGTCCTGTGATCTGACTATTTATGGCGAGATTAGTGTCAACTTTGCCTACAAAATGCATATAAAGTAGAAAATGAGTGCAGATCTAGACTAAGGTGATAAAATTGGTAATTAAGTGAATAGCAACTTATTTCTAGTTATTAAAGATCTTGATGCTTGATAATTTTGCAATATCTGTCAAATACGGAGGTCGGACTTAATTGATACAAAATGTAACAATGACATCAAAATTAACCTACTTTAACAGAAATGTTCAAACTTGTAAGTAACCTATAGTTTCAAGTCATAACTGTGGTATATCACTACCGGGTAGAAACAGTACTGTACTTACATTGCGTGGTGGGGACGTCACAGATTTTCTTTTCTCCTGTAGTATCTTATAGGTCATGGCTACCACTTTGAATATCCCATGTTGAATAAATATGAACATAAATATGAATATAAACATAACAGAACAGAACTTGATGATAAACATGATAGTAGTTTGGTACTTAGATAATTGTTACAGGTGTCCTGGATGTTATTTACGAAGCTTTAACTAAATGAACCAGTACTATAAAGAAATGGGCAAACATATAAACATTGTCACGGGAATGTATTTTACTCATGGTAAATAAAGTCTACTAACCAAGCTAATGAACTGGTAAACAGAAGTAATGATAATAGTCATGGACACACAAGCAATCAAAGATGAAAGTAGTGCCCTCATAGAGTGGCAGGACGGAATTGGGAAATAATGACATACTTGACATGTGAAAACAATAGTTATGATTTTGTTTCTTTTTTATATGTAACAGCTCTTTTTAACGGAATTCAGTATTATTAACCATTATTTAACCAATAATTAACCACAGGTTTTCTTAAATGTGAAAATATTATAAAGTCCAAATTCTGTTACGCTATTTACACTTTTCTGCATTTTTTTTATCAACCACATCGTTGTGAAGAAGAAATGAAATTTGCAAAGTTGCTGGTATTTTGCGAATGCATCTTGCATCAGCAGTATGAATGATGTCATCACAGCAATTTAGCTGAATATATATTTGTTTTTTTCTTTAAAATTAAATTCATGAGGTTTATTCTCAGAATTCTGAATATATATTTCTCAAAAAAATTCTTAGTATAGACTACAGAGAGTATTTGCAGCTAAGCAATCATTCTTAGTTATCAGGATCAATCAACAAAAATATCTTAAATGCGACAAAGTATTTGTTTTTGAAGAAGATCTGCTGTTATGACATCACAGACCACCAACTAAGAATGCATTCAATCAACCATACCTTGAGTTTAGGGACAAGGTATTGAGATGGGGTTTTGAACTAACAGATGTGCATACAGTATGTATATATTCCAAAAAGTGTCACATTGTCTGCCACCGGAATATACAAACCAGTGCCGCATCACATAACTAGGCCTATTTACTTATCCTCGGCCCTAATTCAGCTAAAAATCAGACATTATCAATTCCACTGGTATCAGCTTGGGTCGTTAAAATTCTTTAAACAAAGGCTGTAGAGTAAGTTTTCTGGTATAGTTGAAATAACAGTTAAAGGCATTGAACACTCGCCCCAAACCGTGTGCCGCACTCCGAAAAAGTTAACTAAATTCCGCTGCTTACAAGTGAAGTTTTCTTCTTGTCCCTACAAAATGTAGACAGTAATGAAACGTGATACCTTGTTATCTTTTATCTAGACCTGAGATGTCCATCACTGCTATGTACATTGTGGTGTGGGTAAATTGAATGTACGTAGCTGTATGTATTGACTGTACACTAGTGTCTAATTACCTGCTAGTGAGTCTTCAGACCTTTTAAAGGAAGTATACTGTGCATAGTTCAGTACATGTAGTACAGTGTTCAGTGTACAGTAACATTGGGAATGTATGTGTTTTGGATTGATCTTATTTATATCTGGCAACAAATAATTAAAGTTAAATATAAGGTTAAATTGGTAACCTTGAACTTGTATGGACGATTCCAACATGACTTGATTCATTCAGTAAACATCATGATCTTTCCTGCCTAAAACAAATACCACCTGAGTCCCCTGTTTTGGGCCAAAAACAGAGGATATTGAATATCTACCCAATTGGATAATGCTAATGCTAGCCATATTGAACATTCCTCTGCACAAATTCATGATTAAACATGTATGCAACACAGTGTACTATTTCAGTGGTCAAGCCAAACTTGTCTTCACACTCAATTAGGCAACAAGTGGTAAGAGCACTTGTGTTTACAATCATACAGGAGACTTGTCAATTAATTAGGTGCGCTCAAGGATGAATCCTAATGGCAGCTACTTGTAGGGTAGTTTATGCCAAGTAACAAATTATTAATGCTAGAGTGAATTTTAGGAGGACTGTTTTTCTATATAGGCAGGCTTGACTGCCATGACCTCTCTTTGTTCCTTCACTTTCTTCATTGTGTCCAGCCTTGGACATGACAGTATGTGACAGCTAACATGAAGAGAGGTTTTAGTTTTCATATTTCAGCACGTTTCTGTAGTACTTAGTAGAACATTATAGCTAAAAATCATGTGACCTAGTGTCAAGAATTTATGGTACTTGGTATGTTTCAACAGTTGGTAACTATACAGTCTATATTGATCCATTTTTCTCAAATCTGGACATGGTTCTATGTAACAGTCAACTCGATTTAAATATATGTCACTAACAGAATTAAATATCAGAGACATTTATAGCAAGTTGAATTAATATGAGGTAATCTTACTGTAGCATCACATAACACTAGTATCTAGGCCTGGTATATATGCAATAATCCATCCTAGTATGCTTTACTAAAATGTTTACATTTGCATGAATAATTAAATACCTCCTTCACACGACAGGTTGGTTATGTTGGAATATAACTGTGAGTTGTATAGTCTCTGAAATGGAAACAAACATTAATTGCTGAAATCATCTGGCTACAGTATGCATGCAGTTTTGAAATACCAATAATTTAGGGACCTGCATGGGCTATCCAAGTTAGGCATACAGTAGTGGGTTGCATATGAAGTATGAATCAGATATCCAAAAACCTACTAGTGTCTCTCATGTGCCTCTTCCCCTCCCACCCCATGCCCTCACCTGCACTCCTTTCCTAGCTCTCCCTTTACCTACTGAACTGGTAGTCAGTATTGCCAAGTTCGGAACACTGCGAATTTCGGACACCCCTAAGAAATACACGATTTCACCATGACAACCTACAGCAAAAGCCAATTTCACAAAAAAAAACTACAAAGTTACAGTTATTTTCTCTTCAAAATGACCCGTGTGCAAGTAAGTACTTACATATTTGTCAATAAAATGACGGAGATCTATGAAGTCTGTTACAATTACTGAAAGAGCAACTGCGCCACCAATTTTATCACCAGCGCCACACTGTGGGTGCCTGGTGTCCGAATTTCGCAATACTCTAGCAAAGAAATACCAGTTCCACAATCACGAAGAATCTTCTTAGAATACAACGTGAAAACAGTTTGCAGGAAAGAAAGTTTGGCCGTGTATCGTAATATAACAAACTTCTCCCACCATAGCAAGTATATTTTCAGGTGATTTATACCAATAGATATAGTTTTGGGGTGTTTTAAGGCTTATGTGTCCGAAATTCGAAGTGTCCATGCTACAGTAAAAGGATTAAACATAGCCTAACTTACAGTAGGCTACGTCAAGTACAGTTTGATATGTCATGTAGACTTATTTTCTTCAATTTTGAATCAAGGGGCCTAAGTTAAGACCAAAATATTGAACCCAGCCACATACTCTTGCAAAATCCCTAACGTCGAGTTATACAGCTCCTGTAATTTAGGTTCTAGCCTCACAGTTTAGCCCTAGAGTTACGACGAGTGCATGGCTGTGGCTTAGGAGATGAAATAAAGTAGTGGAACAGAATACCTTTCTCTCCTGGAAACCTGGGAAATTATTCCTACAGATGCATTTCTCCCTTCCCGTTGATTCAACTTTAAATCATAGGTCGATATATAGCAAAATTGTCACGATAACCACCCGGTGGAAATTCATAACGACTGCAAACTTGTCGTGTATATAGGCCTTGGCTAGTTGTGCTATTTTTAGTTGTTTGGAAATTCCATGTACGATAAGACCGGATTATACAAACAGAAATGTTTGTTTTCATTATTTTGAAGTGTAGTTCAGTTTAGTGCGGAAGCTTAAAAGTGCCATCAACATGAGAAAACTTTGCCCCAATAAGTCAACATTTTTCAGTAAATTGTTTAGATAACAAGATAATATCTTATCAAAAATCAGAAAAATGTTGGATTGCTCAGTTGCTTTAACTGAGCAATTGAACATTACATTACAATATGCTCAATAATTTATGCGGAAAAGCTGAAGCCACTGTCAATTTCTGACCACCAGAAATCTATTTATACCACAGAAACTAAAGAGAGTTGTAATTAAACTGGTCTCAATCACGAATAACATGTTCCTATCAAATTTCAATGTCATAGCTCAAGTAGATATAGAGATATCACAGCTAACTTGATCATTCCTTCTGGTCAACCCTCCAAAACAAACAAAAATTGGCAACCATGGCAACAGCAGTATTTGCTGAAGTCATCATAAACATCATTGAATATTCTGATACCATATTTCACGTGTGTATGTATCTTTCAGCCATAAATTATTCCATACAACCTCTGTAATGTTTTTCAAACAGCTCGGTACATTTACCTTTAAGGGTAAAAGGTGTTGAAATTCGATATGTGGCTCGCTTACATTGAGAAACAAGCGGGAACTGCCGGAATTCAAATAAAATGAAATTACATGGGGGACAAATCAATTTTAATGTTGAAAGACTACAAACCGTATTTTCTTAGCAGAAAAGGATAGAATTTATTTCTCAATTTATGTTATTTAGAATAAGATTCTTGAAAAAATTAACCAAAGATTTGTTTCCAAATTAATTTATTTAAGGAATAAAGTACACTGCAAGGAATTACTGGAAAGCAATCGTGCTACACAGGTGATAGCTTATCACGAGTTGTGAGGTCACTTTATGATGATCAAAATTAACTTGAAGTTCACTTGAAGTGTTACAACAAGCTGTTTTCAGTATTTATGGGAATTATTGCCAATTATTTGCCAGAGTGTAAATTGAGGCTGATTGCTTCCAACCAAAATATCTGCATTTCTTCAGGCGAAATTCCTGCATCGGGTTTTCTTTTCATTGCATTTGTCCAATGTCATGGGATTGAATGTTGATGTACCCGTACTTCATATTAACCAAATATGAATATATTGCTTTCAAGTTTTGATTGATGACATTGAATAAACCTCCACAAATGACATACTGGTCCAGGACCTTTCTGTAAAGAGGACGGGTATGTGCTTCCCTGCACATTGCACATAACCTTTTATGTTTAATCACCATAATTGTAACTATCCCATAAAACATAACCTCCAATATACTCCATGAAAGAGGAAGCCAAATTGCGTTTTAGTTGTGTCTGGTTGAATAGACATGGGGGTTGCCTTCATCAACTGTGAACAACTGTGGGACTTTAGGGGGTAAATTATATCCGTACATCTACATTGGCTAACATAGTACCTGACTATATTTTCATTTACTCTATAGGAGAGCTTCAGTTTGGAACATCACCTGACAAACATACACATTCGTTGTGCACAGCTGTATACGTTCTTGTCATAAGAGGTATAGACACAACAAGTTTTCATAATAATTTAACAAAAGGCATTAGGTGAAATATCTCTCCTAGTGCATTGGTGCAGGGGCGTCAATCCGATTTGAAACGTGGGGGGGACGTAATCGATTCGAGTATCCGGCCATATGTACTATCTAAGCGGAGCGCCACCATCGGTTGGCGCGCAGCGTACCAAGAAAATTTCAGATTTCAATACCTGCCAGATCGCTGGAGATGGCACTTGCCAGACTGGATAGCAGCGATCTAGTTGCGTGATTTCGGGAGAAAAATACAAATTCGTCACTCAGAAAATCTGCAATAAAGTTCATGCGACCTTCATGTTTGGTGGATTATTTCTTTTATTAGTGATTCCGATTGACATGAAAATTAGAACCCAGTGCAAGTTGACAAATGATGCGGCGAACTGGAAACCCCAGCCCCATTTTGCCCTATGTTTCAGGATAGAATACCCCTCATTTGTTCGAACCCATGACAACTAACAATCTGTGAATAAATTTACTTCGAAATGGGCACATTATATTGCACCAAGTCGGTAAAGGAATGACCCCAAGGCCTCAGATATAGGCCTATAGCAGGGGTAGGCAACCTTTTTGAATGAATGGCCAGATTTTAGGAGTGAAAGATTGACAGGGCCGCACCTAACCAACGACCTGCTGTTGATTTCAAACTTTTGCTTCCGAGGACGTTCAAGGAATAGGTGTGTGTACTAATCTGTATTCACAAAAACAATATGTCAATACAGCCCAGTTGATAAAATGGTGATAATGGTGACCTACCTGACAGCATCATTAGTGCAGATAAATTCTAAGCAGGTAGTTCGTTTTTTGTGATGTAAAATGATGTAAAATAGATTGATTTTTTTTCTTGAGACATCTCACGGGCCGCAAAAAATCACTGGCGGGCCACATGTGGCCCGCTGGCCGTAGGTTGCCCACCCCTGGCCTAAGGGAACGATGTCCCAAAATGTCACCGGACATATAGGCGAATGAAGCTA
>JAIPMN010125464.1:326-17266 GCA_020650975.1 Apostichopus californicus | reverse complement strand
GAATATCTTGAATTTGTTCGTGTTCGTGTCGACAGAGTATGGAGGGATCCATGTTGAATACTTACGTATATAAAGTTCTCGCTGAGAGCCAATCAGAATCGAGGAAATGATTTCAGTGTCAGTTCGGTTTGGGGCAAAAATATTCGCGACCCGGCCCCACAACTCTTACAATACTTTGTTATTGTCTACTAGTTTGGTATGCCTACACAAGTGGTTGGTCCAAGACCCCAAGGCATGTGAAATATTTAACAGATTTTATGCTACCCCTTCTCAGCATGTCTGCAAAAGGTGCCCCACCCACCCCCCCCCCCCAAAAGAAGGATAACATGACACATTGAAGCTGAGTAAATGCTGACAAATTCCTGCTATTTAGGTACCTGGTTTATGAAATATATTGAACACTACTAACAGCCACCCTTCTCTGCCCTCCCTTCCCCAGTCACTAATATGAAAACTAAACATACTTCATGAAGCCTCCAATGAAGAAAGGTCTTTACATTTTTATCAACTGACTGCAGTCAAACACTCGAAAATGGAGTCATTGTGGAGAATGGAAAGTTATTAATGCAGTATGTCATTGTATCATTTACTATTGGCAAGCATATTTCATGTAGTACTTTGTAGTGCATATAATTCGTATGATAACATTAACGTATAAGTTCAGTGAATATATATACCTTTCAGTAAAAGCTGCAGAATCAGCTTGGTCAAAGTCAACCCCAGACAAAGTTGTTACTTCGTATACATGTCACAATAAGACTAAATGTCATTCCATATCAAATCACAACATTTTGGGGTATGTTGTAGTTCGACATCTTTTACAAATTAGAAAAACAACTGTCTATTTCATGCTATTTTCTCAAAAAAAGAGGGCACGGAGTTAATGGGGAGCAGGTCATCTTTAGGAACAAACCATAGTAACTTACTACTCTTCCGAAGTAAAACATGCATCGATGAGTTGCAGCATTGGTGCCTTCTCGAAGAATTTTACAGAACTTTTTACAACCCAAAAGACCCTACAAATATTTTAGACAACACCCATCCTTAACCTCAGGTGAGAGCATTACCCGATTATCATTATAACCAACCCTCATTACTCTACAATGAAAACTGTGATTGTGGGAAAAGAATCTGTATGAGGATTTTTAGTTTTAATTAATGTTAGCAATGACCCAATTCCAGTAACAGAGGGCTTTTCAGCATTTTTGAATGAGCCTAAATGGCCTTAGACACAATATCCAGGGCTTAAAATAACAGGAGGCAATTGAAAACTTTAATTGCCATTATACTGTAGAGGAGTTGGATGGCCTCAGTGCCCTGGTTAAAATATGAATTGGCCTCAGTGCCCTTTGATTTATGGAACATTTATTTTGAGCCATGCAATATCACTGACTACATCTGATGACTCACCACCCAATGATTAAGATGCCGAAATTTCATCAGAATCCTACAAGTATGTATGCATATAGGACCACTTTGAACAATTGTTAATGATGTTTGCAGATAACTATACTATAAGTAACCTCTGAATGATTGTACAGTAGAAAGCACTAAACAACTATTGTTCACAACTCAATCTGTTTGATTTTCACCTTAGATGACCGTCATTTTTGACCACATCTGATACCTCATTGTACAATGATTATTGTGCCCAAGTTTTGTAAAAAATGTAATTGACAGATGTGGTGAGATTGATTATGAGAATGATACACATTGAAGATCACAACAGTACAGCTTAGACCAGGATGTTGGTGTGAGCTTAAGTTAAGAGAACCATTCCATCAGGGCAATAGGGATGTCACCAAGGCTCTGTTCTTGTGCCAACGCACTCCCTCCTTTTTCCATAGCTAGGACTAGCTTAGATACTTTAGCTACTTGCATGATCTCATTCGATAGTCTCTAGTATTCACGGTGAATCTTGAAGTCGTGCCCAAGAAAGTTTGGTACCATGTCCATTTCATTCTCTTTGAGGCACATGGGTTGGCTCAGTGTTGCTAGGAGCTGTGTTGTTCGGAGCTGTTTCAGGGTATTTAGCGCCAAGGAGTTGACTGTATTTTCTGAGGCTGTCACATGCACGAAGATGTCTTTTTCATTCATAAAATTATCTGGCCGAGACAAACTCATTCTCTTCGTGTACTCCCCAAGAAACTGCCTGCCCTCTAACAACAGCAAAATCCACTCTTTCATCTCGTAAGTCATCAAAACTGGTACTAGGCGCCCTTTTTTGCCAACTATTTCTACCATTGAGAGAACTTTTCATAGATGCTGCTCTAAGTTGATCAAGGCCTCATCCACTTCCTTGATCTTCATCTTTAATATTTCACCCTGGCGCCGTCTGTTCAATAACATCAACAGCGTGAGTGTTAACTCAGTGAGCTATCCGTGCCTCTACTTTTTTATCAGTTGGTTCCTCAGAGTACTGTAGCAAAATATGCACACACATACGCCCTTCCTCCTTGAGCATGTTTGTCAATGCAGCTACATCTTCAGTGAGTGGAATCACCTTTCTATTGTTCATTTTCTTGACTGATTGTTCGTAATGCATTTAAGGACACAAATACGGACCAATCAGCATCGAGCCTTGCAATGAATTGTTTACAACGTGTATACTTGTCATTGTCTCCAATTTCACTACAAGTCCCTGTCAGGATCACGGCCATTTTCTTTAAATAATGGCAATACTTTAGAGCCAGAGATGGTACTTTGTAATCTTGCTTGATCTCATCTTATCCAGTAACTTTCTGTACGGCTGCAAACCACACACCTGAAATGTCAAGGCTCGAGGAATTCTTCCATGCTTGCATTTGCTTTCTCTTTGAGATTTCGCAATTCCACAAGAAGTCTGGCAGGTTCTCTGAACTTGGAACGAATAGTTGCATGCATATCAGCATCATGCCCCTGAGCAAGAATATGTCTTTCACCTAAGTCCACTATGAGTGGATCACCTTTGGCGACCAAACTAATTTGGTCATTGGACATTACTTGTGTCACGCTATGCAGACCTGCTGAAACAGCAAGTGGATTTGGCCGGAGCAATTTACACGATTTTAAGCGCTGGCCCCTTAGTGTTTGTTCTTGATGTTTTCAATGTTAGCTTACATTCGTGTTTCCAGAGGTCAGTTCTGACATACTAACCCAAACAGCAGTCACACGGCCCATAGTCTGCATGTGATGCATCTATAGTTGGGCGGTACGCTACTATGAGCGTACCTTTTCCTTCCCTTATCACTTGACAATTGTCTGTGCGTTCCTCTGTTCCTAAGTAGAGTCATGTGTTTGTATTTTCCATGCTTGTCAGTTTCATTCATGATCTGCTGAAATTCGCTCTCTTGAGGATGCTGTTCCTGGAGATGAATTTCGGCTTGTGGCAGTAAAAACTTGTTGCTTGCAAACAATTCGACAACTTGGCCCTGATTTAATGGACATGTTGGCTTCATCATCATTTTTCACAGAAGCACTACATGCAATATCTACTGGATCATGAGAATTTACCACAGTCGTGTTTATCATCTTCTGTGGCGAATGTCTCTGAGTCATTAATCTCCGGAGTGTCTTCTGTGTGTGAGTAATCTTCCTCATCCGGTTCATACTCACTGACACTGGATTCACTAATTTCATCTTAAAAATCAGTCATGTCCAAGTATTCCTTCTCATCTGGAACATGCTTTCTGATATCCGCTCAACACTTTCTTTGGTTAATGAATCATGGTACAAGTCAGGTTCACCTTCTTTACACATAGAATAGATGCTTGCTGGCCGAGGCTGGTCTTATTCAGTGACCATCTCCTCCTCAGGAATCTCCCCACTGCCATGTGTGTCCGGGTGCTCTTCCTTGTCCAATACAAGATCTCTGATAGCTGTTTCAAAAGTATAATGCACATCAAGTTGACCTTCGAGACAGGTAAAATGTGTATCGGCTGGCCGAAGCTGATCTCTATTGGCAGCTATCTTCATATCAGGAATCTCTCCACTGCCATCTGTGTCCGAGTGTTGTTCCTTGTCCAGTAGAAGATCTCTGATATCTGTTTCAGAAGCATGACCCAAGTCAGTTGACCATCGAGACATTTACATTGGTATCTGCTGGCTGTAGCTGATCTCTATTGGTGGTCATCTTGATATCAGGAATCTCCTGACTGCCAAATGTGTCTAAGTGCTGTTCCTTGTCCAGTAAAAGATGTTTCATATCTGTTTCAAAAGTATGACACAGGTCAGGTTGACCTTCGGGACACAGAGAATTGGTATGCTGCAATGAAAGAAAAACAAATTTAAATTTATTAGGTAGTTATATTAAATGATACATTTATTCTACTCATTACTGTTGATGAAACAAAATGTCAATGTTTTCTCCGATATAATCCACAATCTTTGGGCTAAGGTAAAAACCAGTGACAAAGAGGGGAGAGGAGGGAAAGAGCCATACCAATGAGACCTCTTGCACCCCTAAATGAGTTTGGTAGACAAGATAAAACATTGTTCTAGGCTTGTGAGAGGCCAATCCTGCCCCCTGATCCAGACCAACTTGACCCGCATTTCCCCCCCCCCCCCACTCATCTTCGAGAAGTCTGACACCAGGAATACCTTTTCTACGCCAAATTGTAAATATTTGAAGGGTAATGAAAAACAAGACTTTTTCCTGAAAATCATGCATTCCTTTTTAAATTTTGTTCTTCCTGTGGGTGGCCTGAAATGTGTTCGACATTTAATGTACTTCATTCTTCCGGTTGTTATAGCAAAGTTTATGGAAATTGTTCTTTTCTACCCTCTCCTCAACTATAACCTGTTTTTCTGTTTAGGGAAGGCCTGGCCCAGTAAATGACATCATTGATGTCCACCTCAACCAATCCACGCCCCAATTATAGCCTAAATGAAAATAACTTTCACACCGAATTGTGATTGGGGAATGTGTCCCCCTTTCTTTCTCTTGTTTTGTCTCCCCTCTGTCATTTTTCAATCTTCATTTCCATCTTAGAGGGGGAGGGGACAAGCCCCCTAGGTATGCCAATGCCACCCCTGAAAATAAAAAGAATCCAAGAGTGCACTGCCCGTCCTTAATCCTCACCGCTAAACAGCTCAACATATAAAAAGGTATGAACAATCGACACTCACATTCTTTCTCCATTCAGTGTCGGTCTGACCATAGTTATATCGAACTTCATCGCCAGATCCAATCTCTCTCTTTGCAAACTCGCCAACCTTGGTCCCATTGAATAATTTATTTGTTGCACACAAGCATTGTGCTTTCTCCATTCATCATCATTTTCCGTTCCGATGACGACGCATGAATACTGCAATGAACATTAAAAACAAATTATGTAAAACATATTAATGATTTAACTGATTTTTTCATATTTACAGAGCCAAATTTCAAAAGAAAATTGTTAGGTTGTTTGTTTGTCCACTGCCTAATTTTCTCCTTGCTTTTAGGAATGGTTCCTCAAGATACCCTTATCATTCCTCGGGGTACAATGTTTACTTTGAGACTTCCCAGACTGTCCTGGGGTCTGCTGCTAATTTCTTCTTTTCCAGCTTCCCTGTAATATCGCTTCCTGCTAGTCTTTTTACATGCATGTCCAGTGATTCCTATTCATCCGGAGCATTCCGCTTCCCCTTTAATTGGTCCGCTTCCCCTTTAATTGGACATCATTGCTGATTTTGTCTGTCACTCTATCCTCCCTTTTTTAGATATGTCTGAACCACGATCATCTCAGAGCAGTCTGGCTTCTCTCATTTCTCTCTAGCTGTTTTACAGATCGATCGATCAACATTATTACTGTATCATATAACTCGTTGTTTTGTCCTTCAGTCATAAACCACAAATCCATCAGAGAATTTAACTTCTCACTGAGATATATGCAACAACTGTTATTCAACGAGGGTTGGCCACGAAATACCAGTGAGGGAAATACCATTGTCATTCCATCTAATCCGAACAATGATACGGTTGCGAGATACATAATGAAAAACAACTCGAACCTCAATTTCAAAAATGTTTTTTTTTCTAAAGAACATGTCTGCATGGTTGTCTTGCAGAATCCTATTCTTTTGGCTAAGGTGCAAATTCACCGGGCACATGTATGGTCCTAATTTACTTTAACATGCCTACCCCATTGAGATTCGAATTTTTAATTTACATCTTTAAATGATAAACCTAAGCAGTAAGGTTAAAATACAAGCTCGTTAGATTCTTTGTGGATAACAGACACTGTCTTTCAGGACATTTAGTATTACAGCTCACTTTCTGCCGGGAATATTAATAATGCGTGGCAAATATCCAACCCTGATATCAACATTCAAAATATATAATAGAGTTTGAACACAGATTTCCACTCTCATATGAAGTATGACCCTATGAGGAATTACAAGTAAACTCGCCGGACAAAAGTATCAAGAATCTGTTTAGGTGGTTGGCATTCAACCATAGCCTAACTAGAGCACCAATGGTGCAGTAGCTCATACCAGATTGATCATTTGGACAAGTGTTACCTAATAAATGGACCTATTGGATTGTTTTACTCAATAGGGATAACTTTTATACCAAGTATCATGTTTGTCAAGGCTAGCATTATCTTCTTAACGAAGTTTTCATATTTTTATCTGAAATTACCTTTGGCCACTACCAAACAATATAGGCCTCTTGTACTCAATATATTGTCTTCAAGTTTCCTAAAATTCCATTGACAGCTGTACGAGAAGAAGCAGTTTAAGAATTGGGAACAGACGAATAGATAGATGAATAGATAGATAGAACGCATGATTACAATAGCTCCACCAGCACTACATACCAGCATGATATGAGCAAACAAAGCCAACAGAATTCAACCTCAGTCACAATCCAATTCATGAGTTGGAATGAATTAAAAAAAATTTACATAGTGAGTGACTCCTGAAGGGATCTGAAATAACATTTGGATGAGTTGGATCATTACCTTTCAAGTGACGAAATTTATACAAAATGTACTCCTGAATTTCAGCTTTCTTAGCAAGATGGGCTTGCAGCTATCGGGATCTTTGTGACCAACTTCCTGATCACAACCGAGAGTTTTTGGAATGTTACTGTCTCCCGACATTGACAAGAATTTCCTGCCCAACATCAATGACCCATCATCCAATTGTCAATGATCATCCAATTGGCAATGACCCATCATCCAATGAGTCAAATTGTGCCAAAATCCATTAGAGCAGTAGCTTGTAGGCCTATATGATGTAGTGAATCCATATAATAATAAATACATTAAAACTCACCACCATTTTTTCTGTCCATGTGTGAAATAGAATAAATATGTTACATCCTTTTGTGTGTTACCCTCAGCTTCTGTAAGTAGTCCCCCCGCATACTCAACAATGGATTCACCAGCTACGAACACCTTGCCAGCAAATAAACCCAGTCCTGTCAGCAAAATATTGTTACAATATGGTTCGTGCACATTACAGCAGTACAGAGTCAATGTTTAGTGATATTGAAAGACAATTTATAATGTTGAAATCCCTGAACAATATTGTTCAAGTATCCTTAAGTAATTAAACACACAAGAAACATCAAACTACATTGGTGCCAGTCTTGAAGATATAGGTTGAAAAGTGGGGGGGGGGGGGAGTAAAAAAGAAAAATAGATGGACCTAGAAAATTTCGGGTAATTTTGAGGGAGTGGACTATAATGGGGGTTCACCACCACCCCCCTCACACACATTTCTTTGGAATATATTACTTATAAAAATATTTACATGCAACATGGTGATATAATTTTTTTTAGCTTACATATATACCTCCACTAAATATATTTCAGTTATAAAGTGGGGGGGACAATACATAATTAAAGGTGAAAATTACAGCTGCTACTGGTTGGAACCTGGGGAGAATCCTACCTTTATCACTCGTGAAGCGAAGTGTTCTGTGGAGGAGGGATGGGCCTAGAGTTTTGTTTTTGCAAGGTGGCTTAGATGCAAAACGGTGCTATATTTGGCATCCGTAACGGTACGTGTGTGAACCATGTAGGGTAGGCTGTCCTGTGGGAAGCATCTAGATGTGGTACACATTTTTGTCTATGTAAGGTGGCTTTGATGCGAAATGGTGCTGTCTTTGGCATCTGTAACAGTATCCAGGCGAACTGTTCATGGAATGTTGTCCTGTGTGAGGGGGGGGGGGGGATAAAGGAAAAGGGTGCGCCCTTCCTCCTTGATAAATTTTGCTTTGAAATTTAAGCTGGCTAAGATGCAGAATCATGTTATATTTGGCATTCGTGCAGGGGATACTGTCCTGGGGTAGTGGTCTAAGGGGGAGATATTATTTGTTTATGTAAGGTGCCTTAGATTAGAATTATGCTATGTTGGCATTGATTTCTGTGCAGGAGATGCCATCCTGGAGGAGGGGGTCTAAGACGAGGGTGTCATGCACCCTTCCCTGCGAGAAACTATTGTTCATGTTAGGTAGATTAGATGGAAGATGGTGCAATCTATGGCATCCATAATGGTATCCAGGCGAGTCGTGCAGGCGATGCAGTCCTGTGGGATGGGTCTGAGGAGTGTCCCCTCTCCCTTGAGAATGTTTTGCTTATGTTAGGTTCTTTAAATGGGAAATGGGTGGTATATTTGGCATTCGTAACGCACCCGGGGGAGAAACCCATCTCATTATTGGCACCCCCTGACTATTGTACCCTAGCTACTGCCCAGTACATTTTGTGAAATTTAGAGCGCAAATTGGTGCAGTATTTTGCAATTTGAATCAAGTAGGACCATACATTCATGTTGAAGAATTTTTATTCTTAGCTTGAGCGGAACTCTCTATTCCGCAGGGGCCCGGATCCACTTGCTACGGGCCTGAATACATAGTACCGGACTCCAGCATATACATGATGTACATTTTGGTTTTGTATGTGCATGTCTATAGGTATTCTAACTCATGATATTTTGTACACGTCATCAGTTGTTTGTAATGTCATGAGTTCACACAATCACCAAGTTATGGGTTAAAAAGAACATTTCATCAGTTGAATAGAGAATAAAAAAGACAATTTGTGTGTGTGTACCAGGGTTGGGGCTAGCAGTCAGAATGGGGGGGGGGAGGAATTCCCCCTTGGTCACATTTGGCGTAGTATGACATTTTTTGGGGCTGGAAATTTAGCGCGAACCCGAGGCGGATTTCCGATTTCCTGCTCCTTTCTCAAAAGTATAATTGGTTGATGTATGTCATGTGTCTATAACTACGTGTATATGTGCATGGACACAGTCACAATTTGAGGCAGTCACATATATTGCACTTCAACCAGCAGAAATTGTGCCACCTGAAAAAAATTAGGGGGGTCACCCCCTCATATTTCATATGTGTGGGAATACGCAGCAAAACTGCATTGTGTACGAACTGTATGTGTTAATTATGAGAAATTACACAAAGTCATTGGGGGAGGGGTGTAAGGGGACCAGTGGCGTACCTAGAGTAGATGGCACCAGTGGCGGTGCCAGTTGTGAAAATTCAGGTGGGAAAGTGGAAGTAAACTCAGAATGGGGATTTGGTAAATTTGAAGGAGTGGACCCAACAACATTCAGTACATGCCCCTCCCCCCTCGAGCCGCCACTGGTTGGCCTCTGGGGAGGACCGGGAGGGGAATCCTTCTCTTACCGCCGTGCAAGCGAAGTGTTCCAGGAGGCGAGATTTTTTTCCAGCACGGTAAAGGCCATCATTTGCATACCTCGCTTCTCATTGGCTTTTGATGCTGTATTGGGAAGTTCTTGCTTACGCTATGCGTGTGTGTATGTACATGAACATACACGTGCACTCAATGGATAGTGATTCGCACGTACACGTACTGTATGAACTGGTGACTGTCTTGAAACAACTTTGTTAAAACAAATGTTGAAATCTTTTTTCTTTGCTTTTGCGCGGACTTCTTTGTTGACATTTACATCCATAAGTTCGTAAAACATGATACTGCGACCATGGACTGTAAGTGTACACGTCTCATTGTAGATGACTGTCCTTCTTTTAAGGTTAGGATTATTTAGGTTGATGATCCAAAGCTGAAAAGCCAATAAATCGAATAAGTTAGTTTTGACAAGGGTGAAGCTTCGGAGTGATGTTGTACAGAGTACTGCAATGGCAATGTACGCAAATAAGTAAATTTAAACTGATAGACTCTTAATTTGGAGCAGAGACATTGTGATTTGATTTTAAAAATAATGACCCTTTAAAACGGTTTATTATGACTTGGCACGGTTTTCAGATAATATAATACGAAAGAATTAGGCCTAGTATTTAGTCATGCATGTCAGTAGTACCACTGCCACTTTGGATTATAGTTATTGAACACAGAAATTGTCTTACGTTCATATTATATGGTGATTTTTTGTATCATCTTCAAACAGTTTCGGTTTGATTTAACTTCTTTAAATTTACAGCAACAGAGTTGTACGATACATAACCACAGACCCTCTACACCCGTGGCATAACACGCCGACAAATAAATTAACTCTACTCAAACACGTACCATTTTACATTCTGCTGCTAGACTGTTTTCTTTTTTGTTGTGACTGTAGCAAAGTGGCCTTGTGAAATGTGGTTTGTGATGAGCGATTCAGTGCAGCAGCTGCTAGTTGATATTGTAATAATTCTTATGTATACAGACCCCAGCCAATGAGAAGCGAGGTATGCAAATGATGGCCTTTACCGTGCTGGGGAAAAAATCTCGCTTCCAGGAGGGGTCAAGGGATTTCTTTCTTTGAATGTAAGGTGGCTTGTATATGATGCAATATGGTGCTCTATTTATTTGGCATATGTACGTTCTCAGTACCCGGGTGAGCCATTTATGTTCAAGAATTTTAATTTTTTACCTTGGGCTGTCTCTATTGAGGGGGAGGTGGATCGCCTAAACCCCCTGGCTACAGGCCTGAATACATGGATTTCAGCATGCAAGTTGATTATTGTTTTGTGTGTGCATGTCTATAGGTAGTCTAACTGATGACATTTTCTATATGTCATCGGTTGTTCATAACATGTTCACACAATCACAAGTTGGGGTTATACAAGAAATGTCATAGATTGTGGAGTGAATAACAAGCCAAGGGCTTTGTGATTCCTAGCCTTTGTAATAAGCCTTGTTGGTTGTTTTCTTCACCTCTGTTCACCTGACATGACCACTGTTGAACATATGGCCTTTAATGTCGACCACACAATATGAGTCATGTAGTAACCATGTAGTAACCGAGTATGAGATCAACTGAAGTTTGCTTCATGAAGTTTTATCATATTTTTGTACAAAATTTCCACTGTTCCAGTCTCCTCTCTTGACCCTGTATGACCTTCGAACGCAACCACAACAATAGGGATCATTTTCTAATACTAACTAAATGGTGAGCACACACACCGACTATGAGCTGAATTGACGATTTCCTAAATAACCAAGGTAAATAGTGTTTAAATTTAAAATTTCAGTTTCTGGCTTCAGATGACCGACCTTTGACTTCTACCACAAACAATAGTGAACACACATACTAAGTATGAGCGCCACTGTATTAAACTTTGCATTTGCAAGTTATTAGTGTTTTACAAAGTTTTTATTGTTTGATCTATCTTGACCTCAGAGACCGACAGCAAAACCAAAACAGGGATCAGTCCACTCACTAAGGGTAACCAACTGCACATACAAAGAATGAGCTGCATTGAAGTTTGCGTGGTCAAAGAAATGGTGTTCGAAAAGGTTTTGGACCTTTACACTTCAATTTGGTGGGGGTGAATGGATTGACCCAAATTAAAATTTTCCCATGTTTGTTAAGGGATTACCACCCTGGGGATCTCCTCCCAGAGAGTGTTTCTCTTGGAAGAGGCAGGACGTACACAGTGCCCAAATATGTGGATGGTGTGGCTTAATCCAATATAGATCTCATTAAACAAGAGATTAATGAGGACACCAAAATACAAAGTTAATTTTTTATTTTGATTTGCTCATCTTTTGTTTTGAATACTCTAAATAACCACAGAAAATAGGGGCGCCAGACACACAGAAGCAGCTGCTCTCCCTGCCCTTCTGCTAAGGGGACAGCAAGATACGTGCCTATTCCTTCCTTAAAGAATGATCACATAAATTATGGCCTGTGAACTACTGTGAGTCTGTGACTCTGAAATAATCTTGAAAATATCTATACATTAGGTGCAATGTCACCTCTAGACACCATGACCGCATGGACGACATATCTTCCGAACGAATCGCCAGACACTTCATTGGAAGAAAGCAACAAGCGTTAAAGTCTGAAAAGTCTGGCGCCCCTGAGAGCGAACTATCCATTAAAAGCAGATCTCGGTCATTAGGTCAATGAAAGGCACATACTGGCACAAAGTGAATGGAGCACTGAACTCTACGACAGCTCCTGAATGTCTGACGAATATCAAAAGTTCTTGTGCCAATTTTTTTCACATTACACAAAACTGTCGGCACTTACCGACTCAAACACAACACACCTTCCGTCTTTGGGCTGCATGCAGGGCGAATGTAGCAAAGTATTTATTTGAATAGCCCTCTAAATTAACAGGTAGGGGAATACAGATATTCTGTGTGTACACTAACCTTCTGCAACTGTATGAAGGTTTTACATCGTGATTTTTTTCTCTGAAATCGTATCAGGGTGTGGGGGGGGGGGTCTATTATGAACAATACAGTAGCTATGATGAGCTAAGAAATAAGTTTATTTGAATGATGAATGGAAAGTGAAAGGATTACCTATTTCCTCACTGACTTTCTTAATCTGTAGCCATGGTGGATCAGTCTCTTTCCCAAGCCAATCTAGAGCGACTTCTTTTCCAAAAGGTTGGCACTTTTTTCTTGTTCTCTAAAATGATGAAGTACATGAAAAATGAAATGCTCCAAAGTGAATACAATACAGTGTCAGGCCTATAGCAAAATTTTTCACTATGTGCGACTATTGGGCAATTATACCTGTTTATTTTGTCTCTTTGTACACTACAGCTAATTGGTCAACCCAATACTTGCTACAATGTCAGGCTGCACAGCTTACAGCTGGACAAACAGGGCAAACCGCTTCCATTATGACAGAGGGATAACATTCCATAAGTAAGTTATGTTACACTACAGGGGGGGGGGGGTGGGGATACGAAATTAATTCCATTTAGGATTGAATTCTATTTGAAGACCCAAAAATAAAAACTACTCTAAAAGTCCAGTTTTACTCAGAGTTACTGTTACTCTTAGTTACTGAGGCTGAGAAAAATTACGGTAGGCCTATTCTACTATGCAGAGTTCATTGCAGTGCTTGAGTGTGGAAGTAATTCTGCTTTTTATAAATGGTTTACAATTTTCCAGTCATAGCCTTCATAGTTTGCTTGCCTGAGTGCAAAACTTTGGGCAAATTTTGCGACAGTCATGTAGTTGCGATAATCTTGGAGATGGCCAGATATGGTAATCTTTCCACCAAGTGGTAGGTGTATTTTGCGATTTATCATCTTTCAAAAGTAATTTCATGTCTTTCTTGGGCCAGAATCTTACATTTTTTTGTTAATTTTTTTTTTTGTTAATTAGTCATATTTCCATCAAAATGCTCCCAGCCAAACAGTTATGTGTACTGAAACAGCAGCTGAATTCTTTGGAGCTGAGGGGAATCAAGTGCTGGATGACAAATTGCATTTTTCTATTTTCAGTTTTAAATAAAATTAATTAGAAGCTGACACCGTTTTTCATTCCCCTCCTCTCATTTAGCACATTGTTTGTTATAATTAACTTTGTTCTGTTTAATGTTAACAAAATAATTGGCACATGTTCAAAGTATTCTCAACTTTTGCCAGTTTTTTGCAAGTTTATTATGCATGTCAGTGTTCTCCAGGGGCCGAAATCTGTAACAGGGCAGCCTCTTACATTATCCTCACTGGAGGACTCTCAATAATGCTTTTGCACGTTATTTGTAGGACAAAGGATGTGATATCTTAGATTCGTATAATCACAAATTTGGCAAATAAAACAAGAGTTAGTTATATTTAACGTGAAATCCCGATTAAAAAGAAAAATTTACCAGGGCGGGACCCAAGTTTTTTTTAATGCAGGTAGGTTCGTACCATTGTGTATATTGAATAGCCAATCACAGCCAAGTTCATTTTGACGTCATCAAATATGCACTTGTCACTCGCTCTAAAGCAGTAAGATTTGTAAACAATGTCAATCTGATGCTGTATGAGCATTTTTGTTGTTGTCATTAGTTCGTTTTTATCTTTTATTTCTCCCAAACCAAGCATTTTTTGGTTCAGAAATCTATTTAATTTCTTCGCATTTTTATTACTTCCCAAGTGCAACCTTAACTGTGAACTCAATACAAATACAGTATTGTCTTCAACACATCAATGTCTGGTCTCATAGTAGAAAAAATGTTCCTCTGATTCTTTCTTAGATAAATGCTACACCTTTTGTAATGCGTGTCACTGAAGGTGTGAAGGCAAAACTTAGAATAATGATTATTAGGCCTAACCTAGTAGCCTTTTAATGATACAATTTGTAAGTCTGTTATTAGTTCAATGACTGTCCTAAGTAATAATACTTTGTGTCAACTGCAAATTTCGCAAAACTACTCCCTGAACAATTCGTATGCACAAAGATACGTTAAGAAGATCACTAAGATGGGAAATTTGTGGCAAAGAATTCTTTCCAGGTTTCCAAAATTTTGCTACGAACACAGATTTCATATTAAAGAACTAAAAATTTAGTCGGCGTATGGCTAAATCTAAAGGAATAGCTTCGCTAGAGATTACTGCACCATTGTTGTTGCATCAGGCTAGCACGTCAGGATTGAACGTATCGACTTTAAATATTAAGTGTTTCATGCTTTCCTTGTCATATTTGATGATGTCAAAATGAACTTGGCTGTGATTGGCTATTCAATATACATTATAGTACGAACCTACCTGCATAAAAAAAACTCGCGGGCGGGACACCCTGCTAAAAGTGGTCGTGGAGGACACTGCATGTCACGATGTTGTTCAAGTTGAGTTTCAACGCATTCTGTGTTTTTGTTATTCCCTTTTCCACTTATTCATGTTTTCAGGTCTGCTTTGTGCCACAAGAAGATGACATTGTTTGATTCCTGAATTAATGGTACATGCATGATTTTGTATTTTTCTATGTTGATTGTTTCTGTTAGAGTTTGAATTTTTACCTACCATACCTTGAAAATTTATGTCAGAAAATTATTGATTCATTGCATTCATAAAATAAACATTGTAATGAAGTTCTGTAAAGCAACTAAAGTATTGTTATACAATTTTATTACTGGTTTTTGGAGTATGATTGACATGTACATGTACGTGTCACACTCCCTGGGCTCTGTAATAAAGCACAGCTCATGAAATGTGCAGCTTTATTCTGCGGTGTGTATGACAGCATGGGTGTATACACAAAGTTGCATAATAATTAAGTTAGACAAAGCAGTAGATGAACTTGAAACATGTAAGAAGAAGTTGAAGGTTGAGCAACAAAAAACACGACGTCTGAAAAAAAAGCTTTCAAACTTGAGCACAGTGATAGATTCTTTGTATAATCAAAACCTTATATCAACAAACTGTGCTGAGATGTTGGAGTCAACCTTTAGTGGAGTCCCCAAGGAAGTCTTCCAAAGAATTATTGGACAATCAAATACTAAACAGAGTAATACATACCCAGAAGACCTCCGTTCATTTGCCATGAGTCTGCAGTTCTACTCGGCAAAGGCTTACGAGTATGTGAGAGAAACATTTGACCTGGCCTTTCCCCATCCTCGTACAATTAGAACATGGTATTTTAGTGTAGAGGGGGACCCTGGATTCACAAAGCAAGCATTTCGTGCTGTACATGCTAAAGCCAATGACAACTTGGCACAGGGAAAGGAGACTATGTGCAATCATGTTCGATGAAATGGCTATACGTAAACATATTGAATATGCAAATGGAAAGTATCGAGGTTATGTAGACATTGGTACAGGTAGGTTTGATGACTCGACACCAGTAGCCAAAGATGCTTTAGTTTTTATGGCAGTGTCAGCAAATGATGCTTGGAAAATACCGCTCGGCTATTTTCTTGTATATGGTTTAAGTGGGGTAGAACGAGCAAACCTGGTCAATGAGTGTTTTCGTAGACTTCATGATAGCGGTGTACGAGCAGTGTCTCTAACTTGTGATGGACCTTCATGTCATTTTGCAATGATGAAATCCCTTGGAGCAAACATGGATGTAATTAGTTTGGACCCGTTATTTCCTCATCCATCAGATCAATCGATTCAAGTTCATATTATTCTTCATGCATGCCATATGTTAAAGTTGCTCCGCAACTCATTTGCAGACATAGGAATTTTCAAAACCTCAGATGCTCAGACCATCAGTTGGCAGTATATAGAAGAGCTCAATAAACTCCAAGAAAAAGAGGGACTTCGATTAGGTAATAAATTGAAAAGTGCACATATTGACTGGCGAAAGCCCCAAAAATTCAGGTAAATTTGGCCGCACAGGTATTTAGTGTCAGTGTAGCAGATGCCCTGCATTACTGCAACGAGGGGTTGATACTCCCTCAATTCAGAGGTTGTGAGGCGCCAGTTTGCCTTTTAAGGCATGCTGATGCTGCATTTGATGTCCTTAACAGCAGAAATCCTTTGGCAGGGTTCGTACGCATTATGGAAAACCTGGAAAGTCATGGAATTTACTTTTTCCACGCCTTGAAGGTCATGTAATTTATCACTTTGCCCTTAAAGTCATGAAATTTCAATAAAACTGTTAAATGTATATTTTCCCAAGTGCAGAGAATAAAATCGTCTTCTTCCGACATTTATTCTGTCTTGTCATTTTTAAATCTTGTCTAAACATCGTGAAATACGCAACACAAATCTCGCCTGGACATCGCGAAATACGCAACTTTATTCACCTGCCAATAATGTCTATATGCAGGGGCGGGATTTGAGTTGTGAAAGTGGGGGGGGGGGGGGGGGC
>JAIPMN010125418.1:0-31326 GCA_020650975.1 Apostichopus californicus | reverse complement strand
TGCAACATACCACAACACAACAGTTTTATAACACTATACAACATACCACAACACAAGTTTTATAACACTATACAACATAATACAACAGTTTTATAACACTATACAACATACCACAACATAACAGTTTTATAACACTATAACAAACCACAATGCAACAGTTTTATAACACTATACAACATAAAACAACGGTTTTATAACACAATACAACATACCCAAACACAATATTTTTATAATACTATACAACATAATACAACGATTTTATAAAACTGTATATTAACATAATACAAAACTTTTATAACCCTAAATGTACAAAAGATTCTTTTCATCACGACTCAATTGACAATATGTATAGAAGGCAATATCTAGATCTATAAAGAGTCATCTTACTCTAAAGGTAAAGAGAGTCTATATTTGTAGTTATCAAATTCTAGTTGTGTTCATATCTAGTCACCATCTCAAATCTCTCAGGAAATAAAATTCTTTGTATTCGTACATGCTGTTACTATCTAACTTTAACATCATCTATCATTTCTGAGACACGAAAGGGCAAAAAAATCATAGCTATTTTTGGCTGTATGCAGTGTCCTACTTTAGATTTGTCACATGAGATTTTAATCTATGAAATAAGGTACATCTGCTTTTTTTATTTTACTTTTCCTTGTTTTCATGGTTCGTGTAAGTTTGACATATGCAAAACATTGTCAAATACACTGCTGGGAAGTGGAATAATAGATGTTTGGCTCCAATGCAAAACTTTACTGCAGGGACATTATTAATACTGTCAGACAAAATTGATAAATGTGTGAAAAAATTAATAAAATTTATATAGTTTACAATTCACATTAGCTTGAAAGAAAAATAAGGATTTTAAATCACAGTTGATGTAACTTGTCTATTTGGCAAATTTCACTGGAAGCAATTAAAGTTAGTGTGACTACAAGGTGTATAAAACTTTGGACTTCAAGTGACCTCTGACCTCACAGAAATAACAAAGTTCTTGTACTGTCTTTACGTGGATACACATCTTAAATATGAAGATAGACCAAGTAATGTTACCTCTTCATAGAATTCATCTCTGACTTTTGAAAGTTTCATCTGGAAAGAAAAGTGAAAGGTAAAGCTTTGTGAATTTATCAACAAAAACTTTAAAAAAAACATTTCACTATGTGTACAAAAGTCAGGAATTAGAACCAATACACGTCTGCATTGCTTCAGGTTTGTTATAAATCAATGCTATCATTCGCATGTTTGCAAGGACGATTACATTCTTCATATTATACATTACATGTTTAATAGTGTTTACACGGGTACCAAAAATTGGGAACCGGGTACCCGAGGCTGTTACCCGTCGGGTATCCGGGTACCCAGAAATTTGTCTATTTACCTTCTGGTATAGCTATTTTCAATAAATTGCAAATTGAATGCTATAATATATCAAGTGTATTTTTCTCTGACAATGTTTCCATGTTCATACATGTTCGTTAATTTGCATTTGTTTCTTTCAATTAACCTGTTATTTTAAAAATTTGTAGCTTTCAAAACATTTTTAAACTTCTTAAAAAGTAAAAGAAAAGGAATATACACATTCAATAAAACAAATTTAAAGGATTCGGTAACAAATTAGGAACCAGGTAGTAGAGCGTCGGGTGGGTACCCGGATAAACTGTGCAAACACTGATGTTTTCTATTTACACCATAACATCCTGCCCCCTTTCTCCTCACTTCACAATCATAGCAATCAGTTATACTGCACAGCAGGATTTATATCCTACCTCTCTACTTCCCCTCCCCCCTTCAAATTTATCCCTATTTAAAATATAAATCATAGGTAACATTCATGCCTCACCAAGATTGATAGCTTAATTTTCTTGCCTAACCAACACATCAAAGTTACAGCTAATAAGCTAAACTTATCAAACTTATCACTAGCTGGTATGTAATTCAATTCAATTGTACCGTTACAGATAAAAGTTTTAACTTGTAGTTTTATTGTAATTAGTTACAAGACCTAAAACTGAAGGAATAATTCCATAGAGCAGTAGTAAATGAGGTAGAGCAGAGCTCGGGGTAGTCAAGATGAGATGGTTTTATATTCTGTTAGAAGACTCTACTCTTAAAGTATTGAGTCTCGACTGATTTAAACTCACCACTTGATCGTGAACCCCCGCAAATAATTGATTGTATTCAACTTGAAGCTTTGTCAGGATTTCTTCTGATTCCATATTCTTCTGACCTAAAATGGTAATCTAATAAATCGAAAAAACAGACATAAAAATAAAAAGAAGAGGAATGTCCGGTTATTACAGTATATTCAAATTGGCAAGAAGCCAAGGAAGTTTAGAAAGGGATAACAAAATAAAATAAAACAGAAGCTGTACACACCCCTACTATCAATTTAAATTAATTTTAACACAGAATTGAATTAATGTCTGCACAGGATGGGCAACTTATTTTTATTCACGATTATTAAACATGTATATGGTACATCGATTATATTTAGAGTTCCGATAACAACATAGGTAGGTCATCTGAATGATACAAAGGAATTATTTACAAAATGCAAAAATTGATTCTGAATTGAGTATTTCTTCTTCTCCTCTTATACCAAAATATATGTATACACATCCAGAAAAACAATACCTTCAGTGAATACAAAACTCGTGCTTACACACGTGCCATTTGATATGCTAATTTATGCTAATATATGTATAAATCTTCAAAGAGACACATTTCTCTGATATAAAGACTGAAAACGTTGATGTCTTCAGGCAAATATTTTACTATTTTAATATATGCTAATATATGCTAATTTATGCTAATATGAACAGGCGCTCCTTTCGTTTTGTACCTGTGATTGCGCATCTTCTGCCGCATTCTTCAGACTCTCTTCCAGCTCTTGCCTCTGTTTTTGTTCGTGTAAAAATTTGTCTTGTTCAGTGTCCACTTTCTGAGAAGAAAGATAAAATTAGAGATAGTCACAGGTAATCTTTACCTTTTGCTTAAAAAAATATAATTCTAGAAGGAAAGGAAAATGTATCTTACAAAAAAAAGTCTCATTTATTTCTATCCACCCGTCATACAACTAATGCCCTATTTCAATATAAAGAGAGCTTTGTTTTCTTTTCCGTTTTCCTAGATAGCCACCTTCCCCTGCCCCCCCCCCCCAAAAAAAACAAGAAGAAATAAAACTGAAATAACCAATTCCAACAGTCTACAGACAGATTAATCTAAATTTTTTAATCTCAAATATTCAAGATTTTTGGTAGGAAAGAGAAAAGACAATGTAAGTAAGGTATAGAAAGCCTAAAAACGATGAGACATACCAATTAGTCACAGGAATCTTTACACTTTGCTTAAAAAATATAATTCTAGAAGGAAAGGAAAAAACAATTTACAAAAAAAAGTCTCATTATATTTCTATCCACCCATCATACTACAAATGCCTATTTCAATATAGACAAACAGATTAATCTATATTTTTTAATCTTAAATATTCAAGACTTTTGGTAGGAAAGAGAAAAGACATTGTAAGTAAGGTATAGAAAGCCTAAGAACAATGAGACATACCAACTTGAGACTGTTGATGGTATCTTTGTAACTTTGTTCTCTCGTCTGGATGGCCACCAGCTGAGATTCATAGTTACTGCACAAGTCACACGGTACCCCCACTCTTTCCCTGGCAGCTCGGATCTGGAGTTCAAGATGGTGAGAAAGTCACGTCAATTTCGTACACATTTCTTACAAAAATTCAACAACAAAAAAAAAACAATCTGTCTAATATTTGTTTGTAGAGATAAAATGGCATCTGATCTGTGGATCCCATACCTAGAAATTGATTTCACGATTTCAGCCATTTGCTACAAACAATTTGTGCATAACAAATGTATTTGATAGAATGGAATTCCCACTGGTCTTTCTCTTGAATTAATGCAAGACGCATCTAACCTGCTAGAAAAATGACTGTGTTTCTCTGTTGTATTGGCAAATGGTTTAATCCACTGGCATTTAGCCACTTAATAGCCCCAGTTTACCTACAAGAGCTTCTCCAAGAATACAGACATAGCAGGGTGCTTCGTTCAAGCGTACAACAAATGCTATCTGTTCCTACTGTTCGCACTTCCACCTATGGGGAACCTTGCTTTGCTAGATCAGCTCCACGGCTCTGGAACAGTCTCCCCTTACATCTGAAAACAATCCAGCAAGTGTCAAATTTCCAGAAAGAACTCAAGAAGTTCTTATTCATGAATGCGTATCCATTTGTTTGATAACTGTTGTGTCCATTTTGGGTACTTTGCTCCTGCAGCGCTTCTGAGCAGTTTTTTTTTAACTGGATAAAAGCACTTTACAAATTCTTATATTTATTTTTACTATATTAATAGCACGTATCTCA
Source organism: Apostichopus californicus (assembly GCA_020650975.1). NCBI lineage: Eukaryota > Metazoa > Echinodermata > Holothuroidea > Aspidochirotida > Stichopodidae > Apostichopus > Apostichopus californicus. The sequence continues at coordinate 26,936 of JAIPMN010125418.1, read as the reverse complement.
AGGCATGGGACTGGTTTGTTGTAGCTTGTAAATCTTTTTGGAAACAGTGTCTCCAGAAATGAATCGCGACTTTGAAATTGAGAACCGAATCCGACTTCACAAGAGTACGGCCAAAAAGAGAAGTTTCTACATCACAAAACTAACCTGGATAGTCTTTCAATCATACTGTTCTAATCTGGTCAGCAGGTTGAGTAAAACTTGAGTGACCTACGTGGATGTCACTGCTTATGAAATGTAACCAGCTGCATTAAAACTGATCTTTGACTGGAACCAAACGGTCGGGTTGTACTGAAGAACAACCTCGGATGGGTACTGAATACTGACTGGTAATGTGAGGAATAAAACGGGACTACACCCAAAAAGTGAATAACTTACCTCTTCTTGGAGTTTGGACCACTCCGTCTCAGAGACCACTCTCTTCCCCGTCAGGTCAGGATGATCGTCCAATGAGGAGGTCACATTTTCGATGACCTGATCCATCTGTTCTCTTTCCGGGGTGGTACCTGAAAGAGACGATCATAAAACCGTTATCAATGATTAAGGTATCTTGATGCATTTGCAATATGATAAAAAAAAGGTGGATGTATGGAAAACATATGAAAAAAAAAATGAAAATTCATCTAACATGTATAATAGGCATATGGGTTTATCATATCAGGTTACTTTTCTCCACAACCATAGCGCTATTTATTGTTTGAGAAACCAAGTCGATTGTCAACCCGGCAAAGTGCGACTCAGAACAATAGGTGGTCCCTGCTGCACGGAGGATCTAACGAATGGTGAAAATATCGATATCAATAGGACACATCTTTTAACTATCTTTCTCAATTTCATATTTCTGACAATTCATTTTCAAACCGACGGAAATTGTGGCCAAGGAGATCTGTACTCCTGGCTTGGTTCATCATTAAAGTCAAAATATCACGACATGTTTTAAGCCGAGATGACAAAATCTTGTATCGAAATGTACCACCGATATCACAACATCGCAAAACTAATAATGCATCATTCTGCAAGTAAGGAGAAGAAAGCTGCTTATGTCCTAGGGATAGCTTAAGGGGATTACAAAGCTGGGATTACTTAGACACGTAAAGACTTGCTAATAGGATTAAAGGGTAGAGCTAGAGATGAGGAGAATAAGGTAGAAAGGTTTAGGGCAGTTGGGCTGTGGCTCTTTTGAGGTGAGGAGCGAAGGTGTTAACGAGAGACAAGGAAAGGGAGAAGCCGAGGTTGTGTGAGACGATAGCGGTGATAGTGCTGGAAGGTAGCAGAGGTTGTTGATGAAGGCTTGATGTTTTGTGATTGTGAAAGGAAGCAGTGGCATTTTGTGGAGTCAGATAATAAAAGAAGAAAAGCATCGAATAACGCTGTCCTGAACTTATTACCCCAAACAAGGTAACAGCATCATACTGTAACCAAACCTGCACATAAAATAAGTAAATACAGGTCGATTCTAAGGGGGGGGGGTGGAGAGGGGAGAAACTGATGAAGATCTCTGAAGAGAAGTTCAAGGGAATAAAAAGAAGCAGGTTTACCTATTATGGCTTTTATATCAGCTCCAGTCAGACTCAGATTCGAGGTGATCGATTGGGTATCGGCAAACTCTGCTGCGACGCCGTCTGTCTCTTCGGCAAACATGGAGGTATCAATGTCGGGTATTCTGGTGGGATCGAACGTGGAATCCGACTCTCCGAACACCACCGTGCTCATGGGGGCGCCTTTATACTTGGCGAGTTCGTCTGGGTTTATGTTGGGCGCAGGGCTGGTGATATTGTTAGTGGTAGAATGGAAAGTAACTTGGCCCGGTGACGGCGGCTGTGTTGGAGATGGGATCTGAATCGGCTGGCTCTCCTCTTTCAGCTGTGAAATTGATGATGAAATGTGCTTAATAAACAGAAATATGTATTAGTTTTAAAGGTTGTGAAGACTCCCGCAAAAAAAACCGTCGAATTGTGGTAATCTGACCTAGTTTCGAATGAGGTGTAACAGAAGTGTTAGACACCACCATCGATCCCAGAAAATACGAACACAGCTTGCTATCTTCTGTAATTAGACACTAGTGTCTAGTCAGTACGTACAGCTGCGGTCAATACCCACAGCACAGTGTACAAATGGTACAGCGATGGACATCTCAGGTCCAGCTAAAGATAACAAGGTAACACGTTTCAATACTGTCTGCATTTTGTAGCGACAAGCAGAAAACTTCACATGCAAGCAACGGAAAGCTAACTTTTTCAGAGCGCGGCACGCGGTTTGGGGGGAGTCTTCAATGCCTTTAAGAGAAATATGAGATTCTTACAATACTAAATTACATTTCAGTATAACACTAGCACTGTATCACTTTTAAATGTGAATAGTAAAAAATAATACTAAGGAATTTTTAACTAATTTTTAAGTACGTTTTTCAGTTCTCGAGAGAGTAGTGTCTTGCTCTTTAGCTCACATTATGAAAGTAACCTTGAAACTGCACAAAGAAAAGATAAAATAATACAAATAATACAAATTAAGACCTCACAGGGTGATTTGGGGTAAAACTTGTTTATATCTTAAGCAAGTGACTGTCATTTCTGACTGGCACACCAGTAACAGTTATTAATTTTTTTTTTTTACATAATATCTGTAAAATAGGTTACGAAAGTTAAGTAAAGTTATTCCTGTGCCCTTATTGTTTATATATGTTTACCCTTGGATTATAAGGTTATACTGGCCAGTCATAAATGAAAGAAGTGAGATGACTTTATTAAGGGTGTTTGACATGACCTAATTTTATTTTTGAGTAGATTATATTTAAAATTAAGAAAAAAAATGCTTGATTTTCCAATAAATTGTTAATTAACATGGAAATATCTACAACAGTATTAAAACTTTTTGCAAAATCATTTTCATTTTTAAGTTCCATATAATCATAGTTTATTTGAAGCTTACTTGAATCAGAGTACTGTTTTAAATTGTGTAAATATGGTTGCTTAAAAAAACACCTTTTTGTTTAAATTTTCCTAGAACGCTACAGTCACCGAAAAATTACACCCATAAATGTATATGTTTAAGCTCCCAAAAGTTTGAAATTCCAAAAATTGAAACATCACACAGTACACTTCTGTAAATCAATTTTTTGTGATACTTCTCAGGAACTGATTAAATGGATTTGTATTCTCATCACTTTGATAGAAAAGCCTTTGTGGCATTTAAAGGCTCATTTTCTTTTAAAAGGAGACAACAACAACAACAATAACAAAAATTAAGAAATATAAATAACCACAAAATGGGGTTTGAAAACAAACCTAAACCTAAACTTTACGTTTAAAGTCTTTGAAATACCAGTTTCTTGCCTTTACTAATCAAAAAGATAATAAAACTTGATGACGTTTACCTCTGTCCTAAGATCTTGTTCCACTTCTTGGTCAAGTTTGTTCCGTTTCTCTTCCAGGTCTCGGACCCGCCTCTCTTGTTCCTCTCGCTGTTGATCCTCTTTCTTCAGGACCTCCACCTGCCTCTGTTGTTCCTCTGACAAGACGCTCTCCAGCCGCCTCATGTCCATCATCTGTAGCCTCTGAGACTCGAGGAATTGATCGTTTGCCATCTGCCAAGTCTGCGTCAGAGCGCCAAGCTTGGATTTCTCTTTCTCTAAGATTTCACAAACTAGACGAGGGGGCGGAAAAACATTTATGCAAAGCATGAATGAGAGTCACTTATTGAACAATGGTTGTAGCAATGCCATAGTTGTATCAGAAAGACTACCTTAATAGTCATCTTAAGATTTAGGAAATGTTTTCCATGGTTTTATCCATGTGTCAGTATATATTGTTCTTAAAATAAAGATAGTCGATAATTCTCACAGGTAAATTAATGTTGCAATCAATCCATTCAGCTGATAAATCCTGAAACTTTTGCCTTTCAGACATTTTTCATGAATAAAAAAAAACAAAAAAAACATGTGTTTCAAAATATATTCATTGTTGGAAATTTTCAAACTTACACCTGCCCACTGTTTTCTTTAATATTATCAATATTGTTATGGGTAACTTTTAGTATTGAAAAGTGCCAATTTGTGACAAAGAAACTTGTTGAAGATTACCAGCAAGGATTCAACCACATCTGAAAAATAGAAGTCTATTCCATTTTCTCACCATTCTTTAGGTCCTTTTCAAACTTGTCGGCATTTTCCTCTGCGACATCCTTCTTGGTCTGCAAGACCCCCACAAACAGTTCCAGATCAGCCCGGCATGACTTTTCAGTATCTAGAAGTGATGTGACTTCCTTTACCTGTCAATCACAAGAGACCAAAGAGAGAATTTAGCCTGCATGTGCTACATTTCAGAAATAACTTATTAGAAGAACTCCAGACAAATAGCTATGATGAAGGAACATCTGACATAATTCCTTTCCAGAACTACAGAGAATGTCTCGCTATGCCTCTCATACATGTATATGTGCCCTACATTTGTTAATTATGTTACAATAGTGTTCCTATGCTACGGTATAAATATTTCAATGCCACAGCACACGTCAACGTGGAAAAAACCCGCTTGCAAACCGCTTTTTGCTACCGTGTCTGGTTCCAAAATAACTCAGTCTTCTGTTTATGGTATGTAGTCTACAAAGCAATGTTAAACAGGGGGGTGTGGGTAGGGGGCGAGTGGGTGTTACTGATTGTGCGAGCGATTACCTCAAGCATAAAAGGGCATATGACTTTGTCTTCCATGTTTTTACTGAAGTTATCTAAATTTCTACCGTATAATATCATAATTTCTTCCTATAATGACGATATCTTCAGTTAAATTTTACCTCTTCAGCAGGATCTTTGGAACGTTGGAAGTCTTCTACCTTGGCTTGCAGTTTCTATTATGAAAGAAAGAGGAAGGCAATTGAGGTAATATAAGATTAACATTTGTCATGAGGTCATATGTGATGACAGACTTGCATAAATGATCATAAACATAAACAGTTGTATGTTTTTGCAGGGCAAGCATGACTTAAGTATCCACACGATAGAAAAAAAAAAGTCAAAACATCAGAACGACGTGAATCGCTTTTCAAGTCCCTCACAAATATTATTTTTCTGTGATATTTTTGCATTGGAACTTTTCACTTCATGATTATAAGCAATAACAGAAATATTTTAAGTCAGTTACTTAGCTGTTACAATTGACTCCCAAGTAGGGGTTCTGGAGGTCCTCTCCCAGAAAGAATGTGAATTTCTGATGTGAACAGGTGAATGTTTTCCTGAGGCATATTGTGGCTATTTACTTGATCTATAATTAGGTCTAGATGCAAGATTGTTCTTATACCTACTTTAAAATTTTTGTGTGGGGATTGAAAAAGGGTGGGGGGACATGCACCCCCACCCTCATCCCCTGGATCTGTGCCTGCATCATACTTTAACCCATGTGATTTCACAACCATGTTTTACTGTATACAAGTTTGGGCGGTTGTTACCGCTATTTACTCTTCAACTTTTAAATCCAGCAAGGTCAAGATTTTCTGATGTTATGAAATTGAATGTATGCTGAAACATTCTTTAAACATGATATCAACCTTCGTTTCAAAGACACTGAACACAGGTTTGCAGCCGAAGGCGATGTATTGAAATATTTTATTGTCTTCTTTGAAAAGAAAAACATCACATTATTCAAGTGATATATATGGGCTTGTAATTAGGGGATAACTTATTAACGCCTAAAATTTTGATGATCGCAACAATCGACGTCACTATACTATTACTTACTGTGTACTAGTCCATTGATACTTGCCTCCACTATAGTTTATAATTATTGTGTAGTCCGTTGATACTGGCCGCTTCTATACTTTATAATTACTGTGTACTAGTTTGTTGGTACTCACCTCAACCATACTGTATAACTACAGTGTACTAATACATAGATACTGGCCGCCACTTTACTTTATAATTACTGTGTAGTCCCTTGATACTGGCCGCCACTATACTGTATAATTACTGTGTACTAGTCTGTTGATACTCACCTCAACCATACTGTATAATTACTGTGTGCTAGGCTGTTGATACTCACCTCAACCATAATGTATAACTACTGTGTATTAGTCTGCTGATACTCACCTCCACTTTACTTTATAATTACTGTGTAGTCCGTTGATACTGGCCGCCACTATTCTTTATTACCTACTGTGTGCTAGTCTGTTGATATTGGCCGCCACTATACTGTATAACTACTGTGTACAAGTCCGTTGATACTCATCTCAACCATACTGTATAACTACTTTGTACTAGTCTATTGATACTTACCTCAACTTTGTTATGTAACAGTCTGTTCTCCTCTAACACCTTTTCATTCTTCTCTTTTACAAGTTTAAGCTCATCTTCCAGTGGAACCACCACAGACTTCATCATCTCTGAATGTTGCTGGGCCTGCAATTGAAGAAAATGATTCTTGGACTAACAACAGGCAATCACTTGGGCTCCTAGTGGTAATTACCAAAAACAAAACATCAAGTGTTTATGATAATCTACAGACGAAAATATGGGACATTACAGGTCAAATTCCTCTGACAAGTAAGAACCAGAAAAGATCTTGCTATTGTCATTAATGGGTATCAGCTTTGTCAGGGATGCCCTGTCTGGACAAGCAAGAAGTTCTTGACTCCTGTGAAGGTGCAAGTTTATTTCATGCTGGTTTGTATCTTTGTGTATTAAAGCAATCAAATCTAATACTGACATACAGTTGGTTACCCAATATTTGAAATAAGAGGGGTTTGCAATCATTTCGGTTGTTACGAATATGAAAGCAAGTTATTAACCATTTCATCCACAAAATTTGCAAATATTTTTCATTTGCAAACCATACGTCCAGTTCCATCTTTAACTGAGATAAAGTTTAGTGAAGGTGACCAGATTTTGCATAAGGTACTTTAAAGCACATTTCATTTACAACACGAGCAATATTAAGTTTCCTTCATAAGAAGTTTTGGAACAGTACGTTTTGTCAATATGAGTCTGTGCCTGAAGCGTGAACTGAAAGTATATGAGAACATATGGGATAGAAATGCAAATTTCCTGATGAGTGTGCCCCTTACAGTTAAACCTAGCTGTGATGATACTTAAGGTGCAAACCCCTTACACTCTATATTGGATGACCATCCAAATAATATTATAATATATAACTAATATTCATATCTAGTTTCCTTCATAAGTTTTGGAACAGTACGTTTTGTCAATATGAGTGCCTGAGGCGTGAACTGACAGTGTATGAGTATTAAAGGCATTGAAGACTCGCCCCAAACTGCGTGCGGCTATCTGGAAAAGTTAACTTTCTGTTGCTTGCAAGTGACGTTTTGTTCGTGTCGTTACAAAATGCAGACAGTAATGAAACGTGATACCTTGTTATCTTTAGCTGGACCTGAGATGTCCATCGCTGTATCGTTTGTACACTGTGCTGTGGGTATTGACCGTAGCTGCATGTACTGACTGTGTACTAGTGTCTAATTACCGACGGTAGCAAGCTGTGTGTGTATTTTCTGGGATCGATGGTGGTGTCTAACACGTCTGTTACACCTTATTCGAAACTAGGTCAGATTACCGGCATTAGACGTTTCTTTTTGCGCGAGTCTTCACACCCTTTAATGAGTGGTACACAGCGTTTACAAAATTGTCCCAACAGTCTCATCTCAAACCTACAACAGCTGAATATTCATGAGATCAATCCATAGGCAGCCAGTATTTAAATATCCTCACAAGCAGATATCCATAGGAAATGATCTCTTGTCTGTGAAGAACACGTGGGAAGGAAGTGCAAATTTCCTGTTGAGTGTGTCCCTTACAGTGAAACCTAACTGTGATGATAAGGTGCAATATGAAGCTCCTTACACTCCTCCATGTTGGATCACCTTCCTACTAATGTTCCTTCTTCCTTTAGGTACCATTTTAACATTGTGAGTGACTGTTTCACATTAAGAGACCATTGCAGGTGGATTAAAACAATGTATGGATCAATCTTTGACAATCTGCAGATCTAATTTAAAGAGTGTTAACGATGAAGGAATTAATGAATAATTTCTGTTGTACAGAAAGCTATCGGTTCAGTCTTAAGCCATTTCAAGGTTTCTTGAACATGTGTGTGTGCGGCAGATCCAGGTCAGGTCGACTAACACAAACACAATCAGGGTTTTTGCATGCCTTGGTAAATGTCTGAAAAAATTAGCTCACAAGGCAGCTGTCTGAATGTAACTGTTTTCAGTTCTGTTAAATATTAAATCCTATCGCAGTTTAGGTCATTGACTAGTCAAGGAGTCAAGGATAGATGAGATGTTGTCAATATTTTTCTTAAGAATTGGCTTAAAATGATACATGTTTATTACTTTATTTATTTCACATAATTCATTCATTGTTGCTGATGACTCATAGACAGGAGTGACAAAGGAATCAAATCATTGCAAATCTCAAAAAAGTCAGACATTTGATACACAGATCAAAGTCCTCTTCCACTTCCATATCTGTCCAAACACCAAAGAAGAACTCCTATTTCATAATTAATCAGTAGTAGCACGGAAGTTAATGTACTATTTAAGATCCCACTGATATTAGCACAAATACACATGAACAGACTTTAGACTTGGTTATATTTATAAATGTTAACTTTAATATCACAGAAACATTTTTGAAAAATGCAAATAAAGTGTCCATTGAGGTTTCAGGTAACAAAATAAACTGAAAATAGCATTTAAGGTGTTAGTTTGACCCCATAAAATACCATGCAATTTGCAACAAACCACTGCAATACAGTGCAAAACAGTTGCAAGGGAGGGACTTCAAATTCAGTTTGATTCTGGTTTTCTATGTCTAGACCCTGTCGCTCCAGACCCTGTCACTCCAGACACTGTCACCCTGTCACTCCAGACCCTGTCACTCCAGACCCTGTCACTCAAGACCCGGTGACCCGGTCACTCCAGACCCTGTTACTCAAGACCCTGTGACCCTGTGACTCAAGACCTGGTCACTCAAGACCCTGTCACTCCAGACCATGTCACCCGGTCACTTCAGACCCTGTCACTCCAGACCCTGTCACTCCAGACCCTGTCACTCCAGACCCTGTCACTCCAGACCCTGTCACTCCATACTCTGTCACATAAATTGTAGATTTTGATATGAAAAACTGCACAGATATTTACTAGATATTACTTCTGGCCATAAACTCAAGCTTGTCGTGTTTGGCACTGCTTGCACCAAAGGTAAAATCATTTAACACTCACCAATTCCATGCTTTTTTCCAAATTTTCTTGTTCTATTTTGTTTTCCACTGCTACTTTATCTTCCTTGGCTGGTGAGAGAGATCCTCCACGACTGGCAACATCTCTAATTGTTCTTCGAAATCCGGAAAATCTATTCCTGTGAAGGACAAGTATCAATCAGTCAATCAATCAAATCGATCAACCAATCAGAAGCTTTCATTAAACTGCCATTATTTAAAAAGGATGTTCTGGTGATTGAAGTCGATTGCTTAGCAAAATTGCTGCAAATTTTCTCAATCTTTAGGCAAAAATCACATCCTCATGAGCATTTTGTATTGCAAAGACATGAATTTGTCATTTTCGTAATATACTTGGCAACGCCAGAATGAAATGATGTCATCTGGGCACATCAGCCGAAAATGTCTTTTTCTTTAAAAATGTGTCACTCATTTAGGAAAAGAAATGTTTCTACTAAAAAGGTGTTTATTCTGTCACACAGAGTGACCATCTATTTAGGAGTACTAGATCATCTGATTCCTCGTAACTTTTAAACACTGTCAGCAACAATACAGGTTAATACCCACCTTGCATCTGGTTTCCTGTCCTGGCTTCTGAGTTCTTCCAACTCTTGTGTCATAGTTTCCATCAGCGCTAGCAGCCTCATTCTCTCGACCTGATAGGCTCTCGCAGTCTCCTCTGAGGCGACGGTTGTGGCATCTAGAAGGAGGAATAAACACACACACATACACACATTATGGAAGTCTCTCTTATATATTTATTTAAGTTATATGGTGAAAATATTTCTTCAGCAGATTCAAGCATTGCTTTGAGGGTATCAGCACGAGTACTGCAAATGAGATAATATCAGAAAAGTGAATTTGTATTATACGATGGGGCTCCCCAGTGTTTCTACACAGAGCACTGTCATATCCATCCTAAATGTGTGTAATCTGTATTGTATATAGATCTCTGAATTAAACTAACATGATCCCCAGGAAAGGAATCTTGCATACAGACAAGCAGGGTGATTGACTAGTTCAAGGTTCCACTTGTACAGTTTCACCCTCAAAATATAAAACAGTGCTAAAGTAAACATAAGTTAAGGTGTCTAAACCAATTAGTGTTACTTGAAATTTCAAGAAATATGTTTCAAAAGATCTCTTTCTCAAAAGTTTCTCAACAAAAGTGTATACCATAAAGTGATCAAGCACCGTTACGATCTACAATCGAACACTGCAACGCTGCCAAGGATTGCGGAACTAGATGGGACCAGTATGACAGCGCCCTCTGTTGATGTGGGTGTGGCTGTAGGGCTGTATGGTGCCAGATCATGCTTTTTAATTGTATTGAACCACCTGTCTTTGATTTGATTTAATATTATATTTTAAACTTATTCAAACTTACCAGAGTAACTCACTTTACTTTTACAATTTTTTGGGTGCCACTAGCCAATAATGAACCTAATCAGTTCATGACAATAAAACTACAGTGAAGGAGGTGGGGGTGGGGGGGGGGGTTTGGGGTGGGGGAGGTACAGTGCTTAACTATTTCTGTCATGTAGTTTAGGCAGATAAGAAAGTACAGAAGTAGAGTTGGAGACAGGTTAATTAGGAGTGAAGTAAATTACTTGACTGAAGAATACAGTAAAGGACAGAATTACAGATTTCAATTTTCACAATTATGTGGTGCAACACGGGCACAAAGAAAGACTGCTCCCCTGTCACACTATGTTAAACTTTAACACTGTGGGATAACGATTTTCAATTGCACAGTGAACAGCATTCAGTGTGACCAAATATAGGAGAAACGAAGGCACTCTACATGATGAAAGCAGGGAAAATTTAACACACTTTTTCTGCAGCACTTTTGAGGTTTATGCACTTTGGTTGTAATAAAATATTGAAATTGAAAATAATATGTTTCAGTACTTATATACTACACTGCTATGTACAGTACCTGCATATTTTTGGATCTCAGTATGTCAATTTTGGACTGCATTTAACTCCGGGAAAGCAGATAAAGTGCTTACCTGAAATGTCTACAGTGGACAACATTTTAATAATCAGATCAAGAATGTCCTTGAAACAGCATGCAAAACACTAAATAATTCCTTCAGGTAAATGCTTTGCTTGAGTTTTCATCTTAATGTCTTTTTACCAACCTTGCAGGGTTTAAAGAATACATGGAAGGACACAAAACCTTTGGGTGTTTAATATTAGGATACTGCTGTATGTTTCAGGTTTAGAAACATTCATGCAATTGCAATAAACTGAAGTAAGAATACAATGCAAACTAAAGCCTCTTAAAGGAACAATCCCCAACAAAAAAGAGAGACTATATTAGTACACTGAATAATGAGAGAACTTGTCAACCTGAAAAATTCTGGCTTGTGCCCTCTTTCCAAAAGAAATACTATAATATATTAAATGGGTAAACAAAACAAAATTATCAAAAAGTTCTGTCCAAACACATAAATGGAAATGTTTTGAAATAATTTGGAAACTTAGAACCTCCCACCCCCCGCAAGTATTTATGCAAATTTTATTACATTTTAATTATTTTAAATGCTAAAATGTGGGCCCAAAATTGCTGGTCTGAAGCATGCATAGATTTTTCATAATGTATGATACAGCCTAGTACAAAATGTATTCACTCAGTATGTACAGTACCATACTCCTCAGCCAAATTTCAGAAAATATCTGGAATGAACACTTTGCTCACAACATAACATAGCAGGTGCAGATAAATCTGCATATTGGCTTTTAAAGGGATTGATCAGTTGTACCAGTAAAATATGCTGGAGACAGGGGCAGATCTAGGACGTTAAAGAGGGGATGTGGTCCTGAGTCACTAGAGGCAATTGTCATGAAGGATTGGTCTGGTGGCAACTTCCCCCAGGAAAAAGTTAAAATTTTAGATGTGACATGGTTCATTTTGAGCCTCATTTAGTCTTTATGTTAGGTCTTTTCTTTGTAACCTACATTTACACACAAGGTTCTGCTACGTACTTTAAAAACTAAGTACTTTTAATAAACAGCCCCTTCCACAGCCCATGGATTCACACAGGTGAGATAGAACGGTCTTCTATGAAATATTAAACTTGCATCACCTCTGTTTCGGTCACCTCCAGGGCATGTTTGTCTCAAGCAAATATCTTTTCACATTCTACTGTTTTCTTCTTCCTCAGAAACTGGTGAATTATCTGGAATGTCTTAGAGACTACTGTGGCTACAAGGTTAGGGTGGACACTCTTACTGTAGCAGTTTCTATTATGGAGGATGCTAAATATTATAATAACCAAATATTTGTCACCTTTTTAGTACCTTCAAGGCTCCTAAGAATATGATTTTTAATATCCTCTGTTTGTAAGTATCTTTGATGTCTCAAAAGACAATGACTGAATAATCCACCTACCGTCCATGACCTTCTGCAACGAAGCCACCTCCTCGTCACACTTTCTTTTCATATCTTCAATCTCTTCTTGCTTTGTGCTTTCAATCACTGCAGCCGCAGCCTTCAAACCCAACAGCTCCTCATCTAGACGATTCCTCTCTTCGCGGACAGTCGTAGCTTCTTTCAAAAGTTCATCTATAAAAAGTATAGAAAGTATGTAGACTGCCATTCTTAAATATATCCTAAAGTCATCTTTTATGACAGCAATGACACCACATAAAGTAATACATTTGACAAGAGATATGTCGGAGAGAAAATATTAAACAAAGTCAGCTGAACGTCAACTTCCCTGGGCCTGCTATCGATCCAGATAAGCACATACATGTACATAAACTTCTCTGAAGGTCAAGTGTGTCACACTTTATTGATTTTTTATTAAATTTTGCTTATATCAAAAAACCTATTGGAGAAACCAAATCACCGTTTTGGCATTCAGAATGTGTTTCAGAGTGAAGGGAATCATCAGCAATTTTTTGCTTTCTTTGAACAAAAAAAGAAGAGCATTTTTGCAATACATGATGATACCTGGTATGACATCTTGCTAGTTTGATTTACCAAGTCCACTTTTAAGTGTCCCGTTTAAACCAAACAGGAGCAAGATTCCTGGCATCTACTCAAAATTACTACTGTGCAGTTGCATTCAGCAGAGTCTTCTTTAATATTGATACATGGACAGGGAGGAAGGGGGGGGGGAGGGAGGTTTGAAATTGTATTAAAGGGTTAGGTGTTACTCAGTGGGATAACATTGACCTTTTCTAGATTTACTTTCATTTTTACTTTATCTTGTTATAGAACTACAGTTGAGGTACATTTTTATAACCAAAGGAGTTCTTTGCACTGATCCATTGATACTTAAGTTATACTGATATATTGAAAAATTAGTCTCTTGTGCGTTTATGTTCACGGATAAACATAATAAATTTATGAAATTAAATTTTGGTCTGCAAATTGAGAAATGGGTGATGTAATTCTGTTCTCTACTTGGATTGAAACCATTTCCTTCCCACGTTGGGCACCTTGGTCTCCTTCAGCACTTGAGAAACAAGTCAGATGCTGGGACGCTCTCCCTCTGTCTGATGCTGATGTTTAATGGCACTCCCCGGATGCAGAGACGGGTGCAAAGATTGTACGCCTTTATCATAACTCCAAGAAAAAACTAATTGAAATGGTACAGTAAGCTATCATTGTAAGCTGGAGGTCCGTCACAACCTTTCATAATCATAATAATACTACTAATGTCAGCATCTCAAATGGGCTATCATTTTGTACGTGAATGGCTTCCGAAGTCTTGCGGCTTACTAACTAGACTTTACTAGCTCTTTCAAAACATTGAGCATAACAATTACAATAACAGGACAGTTCACTGGTTAAACTCCTGTTCAAGCCAAGAACTGAATTAGTTTCCTGTTTCATTAAGTAGTACCTTTGTGTTACAAATACAGTAACTGTAGGACACAATACATTAATGATAAGGGGAAAGTGTTTGTATTGGATCCTTGCACCTTTTTACAGTAGGCATGCATGCAAAAAGCATGTTACATCCAAATTGTATTGAATTACATGCACAGTAGGCTTGACATTCCGGTCAGTTCCTACTTACAAACATTTTTTCCTTTTAAATGCAAACGTTTGTTTTAAGCTTTGTTCGTCTGACCATACAGATAATAGATTTAAGTTAATGTAAACAGGCATGGGCAATATGAATATGCCCTTTTTACTTAATTGTTACAAAATGCAATCGTGTTTAAAGTATCCTCAAATAGGAAATGACATAAGATGTGCTACTTACCTTCCCTCTGAAGGAACATTTCTTTAAATTTTGCTCTCTTTTGAGCAAAATCTTCTTCTTGGAGTTTCTTTTCATGAAGAACATTGGTCAATGTGATCTTCAAATCCGCGATGATTTTCTCCATCCCATCAATTTCTCCTGTGAAGATGGAAATGGATAGTGGAATTGGATTGTCGGGCAAAGTGAGGGTGATGTCTTCTTTATTTACTCGATCATCAGTTTATCATAAGGATATTACTCTTGGTTATTTTACTGATAGGATGCAAGTGTGGAGTGCTTATTAAACTGATTGTCGGGTAAATAAGCACCGCTAACTGTGCAATGCTTATAATTAAGTGATGGTCAGGAATATTAGCATTGCAGTTTGCTTAAAGAATAGATCATCAAGAGATACATATAGCGAGTCACACTAGTGCTCTTTTCTGATCTTTTCAGGTTGTCAATGGTCAGAGAAAGAAATTCATGTGAGATTACAATTACACAATCATTGGCATTCAACACTTTTGCAGTCACTTATGGAACACACCAAGACACTTTCCTCGTGCAAATTCTGTACTTTTTGTTGCGATATGATAGTTTGTCCAAGGTACAGCCCATAATTCCATGATGAAAATGCAATTACTATCAGTACTATGCAACAAAAGCTAGGCTAGCCTACATCATGATGACATGCAATTTGGTTTCAATTCTAATCTTTGGATTGTGCATGACACGCGTCATTGTGCGCACAAGCATTAGATATAAGTATTTTCTTGCATGGCTTGAAGCATCTAGTATTAGCTCACCTGGGCATATGCTAACATTATAGTCAGTATTGCTAATTTCGGAACACTGCCAATTTCGGACACCCCTAAGAAATGCACGATTTCACCATGACAACCTACAGGAAGAGCCAAATTTCACCAAAAAGTAAAAAATGACCCGTGTGCAAGTAAATACTTACATATTTGTCAATAAAATGACGGAGATCTATGAAGTCTGTTATAATTACTGAAAGAGCAACTGCGCCACCAATTTTATCACCAGCGCCACACTGTGGGACTGTGTGTCCGAAAATTAGCAATACTCTAGCAAAGAAATACCAGTTCCACAATCACAAGAATCTTCTTGGAATACAACGTGAAAACAGTTTGCAGGAAAGAAAGTTTGGCCGTGTATCGTAATATAACATACTTCTCCCACCATATCAAGTATATTTTCAGGTGATTTATACCAGAAGATATAGTTTTGGGGTGTTTTAAGGCTTAGGTGTCCGGAATTGGAAGTGTCCATGCTACTTTGTGACCCACGTTGGGAGTGCATGTGACGATGATAGAATTAGAAACTGCGATTGGTCTAATGTTGCTTTGATAGCTTTTAAGTTAGATCAGGACACAGACTGGTCAAGTCATTGTACATTACCATTTGTCTCTCCTTAACTTTTTTTAAGGTGTCTGACTTGAAAAGCTTCTTATTTTTGGCTCCCCTACACATCAATTACCTAAAGATGAGTTCTTCATTTGTTTACCTCAAAACACTTGTATTGGGCCCTACATCCTTTGTATTTCATGTAAGCTATGTGATGTTTGATGTTGATAGGAATAAATTGAATTGATTTGAACTTTGAAAATTTGAAGGTGAATCTTATGCCGCGAATGTTACTTGGCCTACAATAGTAAAATGTCATGCGGACGTGATCCAGCCAAAGACAATTATTAGAAATTGGGCCTAGCTCTAAACCCGGCATTAGCAAATGTTACACTCAGATCTAAGCTAACCTGCGCCTAACTTAGGAATAACAAGTTAGGTCTAAAGTAGGCTAGGTCTCTAGTTAATTTGTACAGTACCAACTACTAAGTACCATGCTACCAAATTCACAGCTATGCCTACAACCTAAGTGCAAGGCTACAGTACACTTACTGTCTTCAGAAATATTCTCTGTGACACCATCTTTCACGACCCCGTTACTCATTTCGCTCTATCTCCTAATTATGACATGTACGTCACATAAAATTTCCTTTACTCGTATGCATATGAAGTTCCACGGAATTTTGCTAAGCAAGGTTCAATCCATGAACGATAGCATCTTTTATTCCGTGCGACAAGATGAATAGGCTAGTCATAACCATCATGTACAGTACGTTATTTACGTACATTATTAATTGTCGGACCTAGCGCCTTTCATACTGTTCTGGAAAGTCTATCTCGAAAATGTTCCACGCCCTCAATTCGTCAAAATTTTGTAGAGTTGGGGCTTTCCCTAACAAAATTTACCAGCGTATTAAGACCTGGAAAACATCATAGTTCGTTCGTTTGTTGTCTAATGATCTATTTTCAAACGTTTGATTTATACATACAATAACGGTTTTATCCGTATTAACGATGAAAACCAGGTCTAAAGAAGCTGCTCCAAGTCCGACGGTGACAGGTTTGTTAATCATACCAATCGTAATGATGGTCATAAAGTGCCAACTTCCAATTGTACAATTCAAGGGACACAATTCATTGGCCTACACTCAGTAGCCTAGGACTAGGAGGGTCGGATTGAATAAACAAAGGACTAGTTAAGCGAAACCTCGATAGCTTTTTCGGTCAAAATTATTTATCGAATCGTCAAAATATGCATTCCACGAAAATGAAAGCTGGTGTTTATAGCATATCCTGATATTTGAATCCAAGATATAAACAAGATGATCCAAGATTGATTTTACAGACCATATATTTTAGTATCTGCAAGTTAAAAAAAAAGGGTTAGACCTTATGTTATCTTTCAACAATTTTGTCAGTGCCTTTGGATAGGAATGTGATGTAGACTGGGTGCATTGCATTTACAGTAATAAATGAATTCCTTTCAGAATTGTATAGAAAATCGAAAGAACCACCTCTTGGTTGAAATATGGCCAAATGTTGTCTTATTCAAATAGAAGTTCCACTTTTCATAAAATTTATTTTTCTTTTGTGGATGACATCTAGAATTGATGCTGTGCCACCAAAGAGAGTATTCACAGCTGCATTGTAATGTAAACATGTTACCCTGGACAAAGAAACCCACAGAAAATAAAGTTTGCAAGGTGGGGTTTCATGGCTTTGCCTGAAATCTCATGATAAGGTTTTTTCATGTGAATAAAAAGTAAGAAACTAATAAAACCCTCAAAACTAAGACTGAGTTAGTACATTCCATCCCAGCCAATTTTAATGGCCATGGGAAAGCAACTTAAAAAAGCTAGGTTACCAAGGAATTAAACCAAAGGAAACAAAGAAATGAATGAAAAAAGGAAATGTAGTTAAAGAAGGTTCCTTTAATCTTTTAATAACAGAACCTGCGCCTGTGAAAAAGGATCCAGTTGTTGCTCCCCCAGTAACCCCTGCACCGGAAGAGTTAGAAGCCAGGGAGCCTGAACTGTCGGTTCTTAACAAGAAACCCAAGAAACATAAACATAAAAAGCACAAGAAGAGGAGAGATTTAATTTACCCATCTCAGTTGACATCAACAAGTATAACAGAGCCGGACGGAGCTTTACCACACCTCAAACTGAAAATAAAACTTGGAGGGGAAACCTTTGCCACTAAGAGGTAAGATGGAACCATTCTAAGAAAATGTAGTCCACTGGTTTTGCCATTTTACAAGTTTTGTTAATTAAAATGAATGGCACAAGCCTGTGTAATAATCACCCACCAGACCAATTATAAGCGAATGAACGATGGGAAGCTGACGAGGAAAATTGTAAGAAAAAATATGAAGATACACTCTAGTAAAGAAATTGTTGGCTAGATTGGGATTTGAACCAGTGAACTCATGGTCATAACCTCTGTATTCTTATAACAAGAGCTATTCAATCCCTGAATAGCTGCACTGGGAGGATAGGGTACATGCTAATGCCACAGTATCTTACATGAGGAACTAGCATGGATCACACACTTATTTTGTTTGATACAACCCAGCGAGGGACAGGAAATGGATTTCAAAAGAAATATGGTAAACATGGCATCATTTATCAGCCCGTATAGCATCGCATTTTTATTGAGCGATGCAAATAGAACCATATTGCTACACAAATACAAAGATCGCATATTGACTTTTGTGTACAAAACAATAGTGTTTTCAGTATTTTCTAAGTAATAAAGTGGATTTTGCTGTGATCTTTCTTCATTCTGTTTTTTTTCCTTTTCTTTGGTAAATTTGTCTGTTTTCTTTGATTTACATATATCTATAATACTAATTTCCCTCCTCAATCTTGTATTCATGTTTTCTCATACTGTGTATAACATGCATGTCTTTCAGTGTATCGAGATCGTCCGTAACTGACGCTGTTCTCACAGAACAAGAACTCCAGAATGAAGAAGAGGATGAGGAAGATGACAAAGTGATGGAGGAGGAGGGAGATGCATTCGAAGGTAACCTGGATCAGGGTAAATATTTTAGCCCAAGTTTGATTACTGCCAATAAATATTGAACAGTAGAAATGTAAGAAGAACATGCACAATATTCCCTTTTCTCTTTCTTGTTTTGTTTTTGAAGACTTTTCTAGGGTAGGGTTGAAAACAAATTGAATAAAAACTGGTATGTGGAATCATTAAAAGGGAAACTGTTATGGTGTTGCATGTATAAGTTACACTTTGATCACTCCCCACCTCCTTCACCATCCCATACCCCACTCCCTTCATCTGCTCTCCATCTGTTATATTATGTCATCGTAATGAATCATTTCTCCCAGTGGTTTTATGTTTACAATGGTTTCATGTTCAACTTCAACTGTGATGCATGAAAGCAAGCAGAATCTTATGGTGTGTGTCATTCAGGGGATATATGTGTGTACTATGCATACATGTGAAGATTCAAACAGTGTGGAATGAGTAAGATGTCAATTTTTTAGTAAATTGATTATTACCAAATGTTCAAAACTATAATATAAAATGTAGCCAGCCATCTCAGAATTTATGTTTTTATATTTTTTGGCTTCCAAAGCAACATTTTTGGTAAATTGTCTTTAAGTTGCAGAGGAAGAAGAACTGCCGATATCAGACGCAGAGATAGTTGACGAGGATGATGAGGAGGCATGGTTGGAGGCATTAGAGGCGGGGGAACTCAACGAACACGGAGAACTGAAGAAGGAGAAAGATGTTAACCTCCTCACTACGAGACAGGTAATCTAAAATGTTATGTGTATTTTTTCTTTTTGCGGAAAGTTACTCCTGAGAGAGAGTAGGATGTGTAAATCAGTCGTTGGTCTATTTCTTTCAATAAATTAAAGGAAGTTGTTGTTGCCAATGCTTTGCCACAGCAAAAATTGTTTTATGATAGATGATTTCTTAACTGAAAATTGAAGCCAAGATGAATGCTCTGTTCAGCGTGATGAGTCTTTTAAAAAAAATTACTTTGCCGTATTTGAATTTTTTTTCATGATTTCCTCACTTGTCAAAAATAGTTGTAGCTGCAATTTTACATTACATTACATTACACTACCTACAAACAATACATACTTTTACTTTATGATGAGTCTTGCAATCAGTTATATAAGCTCAGTGCTTTTATAGGACCCTGGGTTTGGTTAGGGTGTATAGTGTCGGTGAAACCCGGCATTTGAAAGGATGCACGAGTGTATAAAGAATATAAAAATGAAGCACTATTAATATGTGGATAAAGTGTGGCCTTTTGTGTAGCATGTAAAAACAAATGGGAGATTTCCATCTTTGAATATGACAAAGTTTCATTGCTGAACTTCATGATAGTGACATATCAGTTATCTACTGTGCCTGGTGTTATATTATAATATCATTGTTAGGCTATCTGAAAGGTTAGCCTACATTCTTTCACTTGTATAGGTGGATGCAGGGAATTTATCAATGTTTACAATTTTATTAGCAATTTTTGATATTCCTTTCCTCATCGAAATACTGAGCTAGTTCGGCTCTCTTTACAGAGCGTACTGTACAAATTTGCAAAACTGTATTTTTGTTGTTGTAATTTATCTCTTTACATTAATTAAACAAGAGAAATCAATTTTCACTGTTAAAGATTTCATCAAGGTTATGAAACTTAGTAAACTTTATGTGTTTCCTGGTTCTTAAGGAAACTCCTTGTTGTACTACTTATTCATGATCAAAAATGATGACATGTTTATAACTTTACTTTCAGAAAGCCTTGCTTCAGATGAAGGCAGATCACCAAGAGCAACTGTGGGAGTTACCTCTTCCAGAGCAACCATCAGAGTTAACGGAGGAGATGATCCGAAAAAGAGCCGTAAGAGCCCAGAGGAGGCGGGACCAAGCTCAGAAAAAGGACCTCGAAAATAAAGTACTTTGAGACTGTTTTGTTGCTTTATTAAAGCGATTATTAAAAGTAGTGACTCCAAAATTGCAAGTTATGCTAAACATCCAGCAATGTTTCAAAAATTCAAAAAGACATTCTGTTGGTATCATGTGCCAGTTTTTTATTTCCTTGGTGGAGAGATTGGGGATCCAAGGTTAATTGCAATTGTATCAATCAACTTGTCTGTCTCTTTAATTTGTTTCCTTTGTTTTCAATTAAAGTTTGCTTCTATAGAAGATCCTGCTAGGATTAAAGCATCAGGCTCTCTCATTTTTATACAATTACCCTACAGGGTAATTGCAGCAGATTAGCAGTTTGTTAATGTGTTTTTCTATCAAAGTTCTTAATCGGGTTGTTGAATCAATCAGATGAACTGAGTGAAGATTCTCAAAGCCTTTGACTTTCTGGTTACAATAGTTATTTACATTTTGTTACTGGATTGTGAAGAACTCGGTGTTCACAGTATCATCGTAGTAACACTGACAAACCAAGGTACCTTTCCAGTGGCTGAAGCTATCTTGTTGTGACATTTAAGGAGAGCAAGATTTTTGCCAAGTCAAACAAATAACTTCCTGTTTAAAGTTGGTGAAATACTTTTAACAAAAGTTGAACTCTTTTAACTTGTGAATCATCTTGCTGTGTTCCGATTATAGATAGGAATATTGAATTGTTCTGTTCAAGAGGAAACTGCAAAGTCAGTAAGCATGTAATGAATGTTGTGACAATTCTCTTTTTATTCAACAGAAACAAACAATAGAAAGACTTCTGAAGAAACAAGAAGTGAAATCGAAGCTAAACAAGGTGAGAACATTTTGCAGGTTTCACCATCGTCAGATACACCTTTGATATTTCATCTTTATCTCTCCTTACTTTATCAATCTTTGGAAGCTGTTTTGCTAATTGTTTATAAATGCTTTTCCTTTCAAGCCAGCTCTCACCCTTTAGTAGATTCCCAGATATTAAGAAGTATTCAAGTAGACAATTAAATATCTTAGTCATTAAATCTACTTTAAGGGTGGCAACTAGATGCTAATTGAAGTGTGCAAACGCCTGACCATTATTTGATATGCTAGCATATTTAAGGTACTAGTATTGGTCACCTTTTTTAATGGAGCTGGTTGCAGAGACTCTTCCTAGCAACCATGTACTGTAGCTAATGAACTAGTTATTTACAAATAATATGAAGTACCGTAAAACATAGCTGGATTATCCAGGTGGGGTGAAATCAGAACTTATCAGGATATGATAATAAAAAATCTGGATATTTTGAGTTTTCTATCCTGCACATTGCGATTTCATTCAGGGTAACATGTAAAGTAACAAAACTCTCTTTCTTATCTTGCTAATAAAGCAGCTCAGTGCAGGAGGAATAAACCTTCACCAAAGAGCTTGAGAAGTAAGATAAGGAAGACAGCTTTGACTACTTCGTAGATCACATGATACCCGGAAAATTGCCATTTTTTTCCAGGTTTAAACCAAGTGGGGGCTTACCAGGTTGAACATGTAATACAGAATAGTTTACCATTTTAATTAATGTTTTGAAATTGCTGAACAAATCTTAATTATGTGTCAACTTACCTGTTACTATGACTCCCTTCCCACCTCTCCCGCCTATAGACACGTTTCTATGAAATGTGAAAAGATGCCAAGATTGGAATAAATTAAAGGCTTGCTTTCTGTATTTGTAAACAGATTGGAAAGCCCAGGAAGAAGACCGAGGGCTCTCCACAGGTCCGCTACATTAACAGCTTGAATCATGGATTTTCTTTATCGTATCCAGAAGGGTTAGAGTTTCCCATGTCTAAGAGTGCTACAAAGTGAGTATTCTAAATACTTTCATTCTAAAAAAGATTTCTAGCACTTTTTTAAAGAAAAAAAGGAAAATAAATCAATTTTTCTTTCTTCTCTCCTCTTGTTGTCTATTATTATTGATTTGGCATCTTAAATTTGTCTTGTGATGGACGTTAGTTAAAAGCATAAGAGTGCTTGAATACTCTGGTTAAATGGTATGAGGCCATTTATATCGCGCCTATGTTTTGCTTGTTAAACTTGCTAAAAATTGGGAAAAAATGCTGTCGTACAGGATCTGACCATGAAATTTAATATTTCCAGATTTTTGAGGTGCACCAGATTAGACAATTAAAATGCCTGCTCCAGTGAAGAAAATAAACATCAATGAAGTTGGCAATATCTTCAGTTCAGTATCAGTTGTGTTTTGGGGTTGTTTTGGGGTAATTCACATAACACATAACAAACACAATATAGTAAGAACAAGAAGTGTAAAAGTGAAAGAAACTGAACTGAAAAAGAACCTTGTAGATCACTCCCAGAACCAGAAAAGAAAAGGAAACAAAGTGAGTCAGTCAACTAATAACCCACCCCCCCTGGCCCCTCCCCCTCCCCATCCTCATCTTAGTAGGAGAGGTGGTATTATGCAAAAAAGATCTCTCCAGCATATACTGCTGACTCATGTTCTGACACAGTCTTGTGGGATTTAACTTTCACTTCCAAATTTCAAATTGTGAAAAGGAAAATCTACTATAAAGTCTCATTGTTCATTATTGCTGTAGAAAAAGTAGCAACACAGTGGACTTCAGAAACCCAAATCAAAACAAATTAAAACAGAGAAAGCTTCTGTTGAAGTTAATTAATGATTTCTTCAATATTACAATGTACCAGCACTATGAGGGATTAATTTATGAGGGATTAATTTATTAGTGTTCAATGTTTGTGTAGCAGTTTTGAAACCTCTGAATTTGGTCTTTTGTAAAATACGATAGTTCACATGTAAAAACACGTCTTTTCCACTTTTGACCATTTTGCAAAGCATTCTGAGAAAATGATTTCTCTGATTGTATCATCTGATGATCTTTTTTAGGACCCCACCACCCATGGCTATCCCATGTGGCGTAGAGGGCTGCAAGAACCCTAAGAAGTATTCATGCTCCAAGACTGGAGTACCGTTGTGTAGCCTGGAATGTTACAAGGAAAACCAGAGACTGTCAGAGATACCTGCAATATGAGATGGCTGTCATGGTTGTCTAACTCTGTGAACTTTGGAGCCTCCCACTGCAGTTAATGGCAAGTTCTGTTGCTAATAATGGTGGAGAACGATGTCAGGGGACACTGGTCAGGTGACTCAGACGCGAAAGACGGAATTCACGGATTGAGGAAATGTTCGACCGTGGCATCTTCTGCAATTCAGCTGTAATCTGCCATAGAGGGCGCTATCCATGATCATTTAAAGGGGGGCTAGATCAGTGACAGTCTAGCGAGCATTAACGAATGCAGATTGAAACGATTGAGGGGTTTGCCTGAAACCACATGAAAAAATGTCATATTTATCTTTAAAGGATTATTTGGTCACTTTAACCAATCTAGTAAATGATTCCTTTGATATATTTCTCCATGTTGGTTTCCTTTGGCTTTAAACCAAGAACTAAGGTCTAAGTAGTCATGTAAAATGATGAAGTGGGCAAATGACTTGTAGCAGGTCTGCACTTGTACATATTTTCTAGCACAGTTGTCTGTACTCTTAGGCCTTGAGCAGGGATTTGTATTTTGATTTTTCTCATACTCTGCATATGATTTTGAAAATCTAGTGTAGATAAATGTCAAACAGTAATGTCTTACTCAAACTTTAAGAACCTTGAACTTTTACTGATACCAACTGAAGGAGGGTTGTTTTCTTACTCATGCTTTATGAAACAAATTGATGATTGATTAATGCGAGGATAGTTACAAGACTGGAAATGTAAATAACTTCATGTAAATTGTCATCAGTGTGGTATAAATTAAGTAACTCTTAACACTTAACAATTTCATATTTATTTTTGTTTAAAGTTTTGTTTATTTGTAAAAGAAATAATAACCTCTATCTGGACGGTAATATAAAAAATATTAAAAAAGCTGGGTTCAGATTTGTCTATACCTGTTTTATTCATTCTATACAAAACATGTTTTTGTTTCTACATAAATATTTAACACTTTATGACAATAATACAACAAATATGGAAGCTAACAAAAGGCACAATAAACTTAATATAATTAATGAAAGATTAGAAAAAAAAACAATAGAATAGTATATATATATATAAGCAAATTAA
Source organism: Apostichopus californicus (assembly GCA_020650975.1). Taxonomy (NCBI): domain Eukaryota; kingdom Metazoa; phylum Echinodermata; class Holothuroidea; order Aspidochirotida; family Stichopodidae; genus Apostichopus; species Apostichopus californicus. Next base: position 2,101 of record JAIPMN010125418.1, on the reverse strand, counting down.
CTAAAGAAATCTTCAGGCCTGATAGATGTGACCTTGCGTAAACATTTCCATCCTGCCCCCTCTTTTTTCTTGCAGAGGGCATGGGGGTTATGGGAGGAGAAGCCAAGACCTCCTTGTATAATATTTTGGAGGTTGAGGGGATAACATTACGACATTAAAGGTCATCGCTTATAAGCCTCAAAAGAGTGTTGATGATATTTTTTTATTTGTTTGCTCTCTAAACTATTAGCAGATATTAATGAGTCATTTATGATGCAATCCAATGTCTCAGTGAGTACAAAGAAATTTGAGAATGAACTGCCCAATATGTAACTTTCTAGCATATTTATTACAAAATACAGCAAATTTGACTGAAGAGAAATTATAATCCAAATGCAACTAGCTATATTTTCATCAAAGCATAAGCCAAAGACCTCCCCCCTCCCCCCCCCCCCAACAACACCCCGAATCAATCTTAACATTAATATCATACTTAACCATTACTGAGTTACACTGAGCATTAAAACATGCTGGATAAACTGTTCCTATCACAAAAGTAATATTTCAGCTTACAAATAAAATCTATCAAATTAAGTCAGCCCCCAGAGGGGAGCAAGTTTTCTATCCTCTTTGCATATTAAATAACTTAATATATTAATTAGCCTTTCAGATGAAAAAAAAAGAAGATGGGCAGCTGGGTAAAATGTTTGAATTTGTTTTTCTTCCCTCCTGACAAATCAATACGTGTTCATTACATTCAAATAAAGTGTGTTAGATTCATTAATAAGCATTTCAAATGGAAAGCACAAAGATGGGCAGCTGGCTAAAATGTTTGAATTCTCTTTTTTTGCCTCCTCCTGACAAATCAATAGGTGTTTATCCCATTCAAATAAAGGAGTGTTAGCTCAGTAAGGAGTGTTAGCTCAGTGCCTTTCAATTCCGAGTTCCAGTCACTCCCAGATGTATGTTGTCCAGTTACAGAGTTGTTGACATTTCATAATCAATTCAATTCATAATCATGGACGTTAAATATGAATCTAAGAGACTGACTTCGGTCAGCTTGCAGCTTTGATAAGCCAACGAGGCTTCTTCGTGAGTTCCTGCTTGCAGGAGGATCTAAAATACATACATACATAAAGTGTGACTTTCTTGTAACCAGAACAATAGCACCGACACTTCTAGGATCTTAGAACTCGTAAATAAAAAGAGGAAACAGGAAAGGTCTGTCTGTTCTTTTAGAAGCTTTTCAACATGCAACTGAGATCAGCATGTAAAAAATCTGGTGACATTTCAGCAACTTTCCAATAATAGAATCTGTTGTAGCCAGCCCCCCCCCCCCACCCCAACCCTCTCTTAGCCCAGCAGCTGAAATGAACACAGGTTATCTGTCAAAGTTACACAGATCAGGAATTCTTCCTCAAAGCATCCCATACAGGATTTGTCTCCATGTTGTGGGCAAGAACAGGTTTCATCTGACTGCCTGTAGCTGCTGACAAACACGATGTCCTTCATATGATGATGTGCATCACATCACATTTCTGTTAAAAAAAATATATAAAAAAAAAGCGTAGAGAGATACATCAAATTTTTGTCAGAGTTTCTGTACAAATTGTTTGACTTCTTGTCGAAAGCAGAGAGAGATGTTTTGAAAACAATTAACATGTTTTAATAACATTAAAACACATGTGTTAAGCTTCTAGTAGAGTAGTTAGTGTATCTAAGATCTGAGACACATCTTGCTATTATTTACTACTCAAACCTTTGAGACTTTTAACAGGTAATATAAAGTGAAGTATAACGAAGCATTGCTTCATATTACTGAAAATCAGTGAAATATTGATTGATCTGTCTTTGCATTATGACAACAATTTGTGACATAATTTTCTGTCAGAGTTATGCCTATCATAGGAATAGTAAATTCAAAACCGGCACAGGAATGCTTCCATACTTGTATTGAGACTGTTAAAGCATCATGGCTACTTTAGAAGACATAGTTAGCATAGAAATCATGAAATAGCCTCAGCCTGTAATAGAGACATGTCGAGTCATGTACGTACCTCACAACCCATGACAAGGTTCACACCTCCACCCATGTCAATTGGACAGAACTGTGGGACATTGT
>JAIPMN010125413.1:0-11305 GCA_020650975.1 Apostichopus californicus | reverse complement strand
CAAAATGGGTGTCAGTAATTCTCATTCCTTCTGATATTACCATCAGATCCGATTCTAAGAGAAATATCCCCAAAGCAATGACAGCATCACTTCTTCTTGTGTCCACAATAAAACTCCCTGGTTGCATGAGTGGTGACTGGGGGCACATCAGCAACAGCTGGTCCACCTGTAAACAGACACAAATGAACAAGTTTGGGAAAAAGTAAATTTTAATATCAAGTCTCTAACATAGTAATACGATAACACAAATGGGATATGAAGTCCAGAGCTATAGGCACAGGAAAGTGATAGGCTTTTGTATACAGATGTGGGTACATCTTTGGTCAGACTTAGGTACTCATTTGGAAAAAAATACAATTAAAGGCATTGAAGACTTGCCCAAACCGCGTGCCACCCTGTGAAAAAGTTCACTTTCCGTTGCTTGCAAGTGAACTTTTTCTCTTGTCGCTACAAAATGCAGACAGTAATAAAACGTGATACCTTGTTATCTTTAGCTGGACCTGAGATGTCCATCGCTGTATCGTTTGTACACTGTGCTGTGGGTATTGACCGCAGCTGTATGTACTGACTGTACACTAGTGTCTAATTAGTGACTGTAGCAAGCTGTGTGTGTATTTTCTGGGATCGATGGTGGTGTCTAACACTTCTGTTACACCTAATTCGAAACTAGGTCAGATTACCGGCATAAGATGTTTCTTTTTGCGCGAGTCTTCACACCCTTTAACAACCTTATAACTAAAGCCACAGGCTAACCCAAACACGGTTACACTGATAGTGATATGGAAAAAAGCAGTCCTGATAAAGTAGATCCAACAATGCTATAGGATATATGGTGTTAACTTTACATATGCCCCAATGTAGACTGTGGTTTATATAGTTGCACTGGTACACACAGCAGTTGCTGTGTTTGAAAGTCATGCAAATTGTGACTACTTTTTTCAAACGTTATTTTGATCAACACAGCCTCATTAAAAATGGCTTAAGTTTACGCAGTGAAAGCACCTGTAACTAACATTAATCTTGTATTCTGCGGTAAGGGACATTTTTTTTAAGAAGGCTAGGGCTCATTCTGAAGGAATCTGATCAAGGATTGGTGAAATCATGTAGCCAAACATTTGGCCTTAACTCTGTCCTAAGTAAGTTCAAAAGCTATAACACTAACTTAAGTTACACCGCAAAGCAAATCGACCATCATTACCTTGACCTTCAAAAGAAAAATTATTCTCATAATATAAAATAGGATAGACTGGGTCACAATCAGTGGCGTAGGAAAGTACTTTTGAGTGGGGGGGCTGAAGACTGATGGCCGGCCTGGGGGAGGGGTCTTTTTTTGGATTTTTTTTGCATTTCCAGGTGGCCTCAGATGCAATTTGGTGCAATATAGCACACTTCAACACCCACTCCATTTTGTAAATAATTTTGCATTTTCACCTGGCCTTAGATGCAATTTGGTGCTCAAAATGGGTTTTCAAAAGGGGTTTTCTGACTTGCGGAGCGGGGGGGCGGAATGATACTTCCGCCCCACCATATTTTTCACTGGGGGGCTGGCGCCCCCCCCCAGCCCCACCGGTTCCTACGCCCTTGGTCACAATCCTACCCTAGATCTAGAATATTCAGGCTAGGCCTAACTTAGGATAGGCCTAACTTAGTCACATGCCTACAGTATGTGGGTGGTTCATACAGTTCAGCTGAAATAAACACAAACCTTCTCCCATGGTGTGTTGTTGATCTTAGCGAGTGACCTTGCAAGAAAGATCAAAGAGTTGCCAAACACTGATGATCCTGGCTTCACCATTTTGATGAAACCTACAACAAAGGCCGATAGCCTAAATTTGTTGACAATTTAATAACATAACAACAGCTGACAAAAACAGAACAGCACTACATAACCTGCTAAACGTTTGGGGTTCAATGTTCTGCTGCCAGGCCAGATCGATCCTGTAGTAATTGTGTCATGGAGTACCAAAATAGCCCCACCAATTATAAATATAACAAACAAAATGGCGGCCCCCTGCAGGTTACTAGCAAGGTCAATGGTATTTAGCTCGTTACGGCATGGCTGCTGGATGGAACCACTGACTTCACCTAGAGTGCTAGTTTCGTATACGTGTAAGTAGCCTGTAATTATCTGGTTCCAACAATAATGGGAATTTTGGAAATGTGTTATATTATTGATGATTGCAAGTGGTATGGGGCCCATCGGTACTAGTACTACTACTAGCCTAGGCTAGGGTCAACAAAGTTAGTCTACGTTAGGCTTCGTATGTACGTTAGACATGTATGTACAATAGCCTAGGCCTAAACCATAAATGCTTATTTTGTAACAAAGTTCTAGGCCTAGTCTATGTTAGACCTGAAAGCTAGGCTAGTCGGTAGGCCTTATACTAAAACTTGACCAAGGTTACAGATTTAAACTACCTGGATGCGATTGTTTTTGTTGTTTTTTTGTTTAGTAAGATCTAACAATTACTTACAGTTACACTTTACAGAAGCCTGATGATATATAACTTTAAGTCCATCTTTCATTAGGTGTTAAACATCACTCAAAATGGTTCCGTCCGATGCTTTTTGAACTGAACAGACAAATCCGATCAATCTTGTTCAAGTACGGACCAGAGCCTTTGATGCCAAGATCACACAAGGAGAACTGGTGAGTGGGTTGTTTTCCTTCTTAGCTGGCAAGTACTGCAAAAGTTCTGCAAAATTGTTTTACACATTGTTGAGGATTTTGAAATCTCTGATCAACAAGTGTGCTTGTGTTTAGTGTTTGTTTTGTTTTTTTCAAATGTAATACATTACAAATTGTGAAGCAAATACTTGATTGAATACCCTTGTGACTGAATTTAAAATTTGTTTTGAACAATTTCATCCACAGGGATTACGAAAGTGAATTGTTTGCATTTGGTAAAAGAATTGGTGAAGATCTAGAGGACAGCATTTTGCGACAGGCCTTGAGGCGACCAAGCATCATAACTGATAGTGCTGGAAAAGGGGGTGATGCTACCCTCCCTCAGCCTGATAATGCAATTCTCTCAGAGTCAGGTGAGATTTAGCTGCTTACTGAAGTTGTTCCATGTACCTACTTATACTTTAATATGTTGACCACTATTCAATTGTCCGCTATGGTTGTTTGCTTTTCATACATATATAATCATAAATGATGTTATCATTTGGTATCTTAGTTTTGCTACATGAGCTAGTGTCATTTAGATAATACTCTCATGGTGTTGGGACTCCAACCCCCTTCCCTCCCTCCCCCCCCCCCTACTGCCTACTTCCTCCCCCCCCCCCTACTGCCTACTTCCTCAGTATAAGGATGCACAAATGGCACAACAATGGTCAATTATAGTCTTTCTTTTAAATTTTGAGGTACAGGATATGTAGACATACAGTACGTTTGTTGAAGGTTGATCAAAAGTAGCTAATGTAAGTAATCAAGAAAAAAGCCACTTACCCATTAGATCTTGTAAAGTTTTCCATTTGAAGCTTTCCAAAGTTGTAAAGAGTTGATCTGAGACATGACCCAAGAAAAACTGAAGAAATTCTATAGAAGTGAAATACTGATTGCAAAGAGTAATTGATGCATGTCATTCTGGTTAACTTAAAGGGCCTGATACTCTTACAGCAGCAGGATTTTCTGCAGAGGTGAAATTTTCTTTCATAATATTTAATGCTGATAATGTGCCATAGTCCCAGGAGAGATATTTAGTTATTGGAAAGACAGCTATTGGTATTTAAAATATTACGCACAATTTGAACAATCGTTATTATAATTCCAATATGTTTCTTATTTATTTGTTTCCTTGCAGGGTCATTGTTTGTTTCTAGTTACATTCAAGCCTACCTTTCACACATTTATCCAAAACTTCCGACAGATGGAATAAGGTACAGTATGCCAAATCCGTAACAAAGTTAAACATTAATATTATAATATTATATAAAAAGTACAAAGCATTGATCCGACTCGCATCTCTCATTGTTTGTTCCATTGCTGACAAAAGAAACCAATTTTGAAATACATTCACCTTTAGTTGGACAAGTACAAAATTTTGCACAATAATGTTACACATAAATGAAATATACAAGTTACTGTCATGGTGTTTCAGTGTTGTTCACTGATGATGAATTAAACCTCCTCTACAATTAAAGTTACTGATTTGTTTTGACAAAAGGATATCATATTTTACCAAGATAAAATAACAACCCATCACTCAGTTCCATTATTATTATTGTTTTTGTTATTGTTATTATCCAAGGACATTTAAACATTTCAGATTTAAAGAAAAAAAACAAATTAATTGTTGTCTGAAGTTCATCTATGACATCATGGATTATTTCACAATGCTTGCATCAGGAATAAAACTAAGAAAATATGTTATCAGTCAACAATAGAACAAGCTATGAAGCTGCAAGTTGGAACAAGGTGCTTTGTTTCACAAACTCTGTATCATATGTGTTTTTTCTATCTTGTATTTTGTTTTCCTTTCAATCTAAAATATTAATGAGTAATACTGGAAACAAATTTGATCCGCATAGCTTGCACTGCATTGATGACAGCAATACTTGTAAATGACACATCAAGTTTTGACAGTCCTTTGCAAAGTTGTAAATAACAACTGACAGCATCTGTACCACAAATGCCACTCTTGCAACACCTTGCCACTCTTGCAACAACTTTCCTACTTTTAAGATTATGACTGGCAGGGATTTAAATTTCAATCAATTTAAATTTTTTGATTTCATTGCCTTGAAGTTGATGTGTTATCTTCTATGAAACTCGTCATATTTTCGCAGAGCAATATCAGGTTACCTGTCGAGAACAGAACTTCTGAGTCATATAGCGAAACATCTGGGCATTGGTGACGTCATACAGTGTGAGGTGAGTTTAAGGTTTTATTCAGTTATTATAAAATTATGTTATTATTAATGGCAGACGATTTTACGCTCATGGGAGAGAAGACATTTCTATACTTGCAGTTGAAGGCCCCATCTCATTATCCCTTCCTTTAGTCCAGATATGTCTGTTTGTACGTAAACTAGTTTTTTATTTTACCAGATAAGCCTTTCCTTAATCCAAGATGTGAGTCATAGTCAGTGAATCTGTTATGTCACTTAGGTTGATGCTATTCAATAGCTTCATTTGTCTTTCCTATCGTAATATTGTCACTGATTTATCATTGAAATGTCATACACATATCTGGGATGTACAATAAGCTTAGTTGTTAATGTTCTTCTCACAATTTCATAAGTATACAATATCTTTGTAGGAATAATATTTTCTTCCGTCTTAGGATCAATAGTGGTCAATAACGAAAGTTAAACATCCCTGGTGTGACACCCCATCAGCTCTAACCCACTGCTTTTGTAAAGAAAACTACTGCAATTTAATTTATAATTCAGGAAGGGCTATGAATGATTATGTCTTGCCTAACATGGTGTAACTCACTCGTAATTTAGCCAAACAATTTGATGGCAATCACAAGTGCTGACCAAAGTTAGTTGTTTATATTAGGCTGTAAGCCTATGTGAATTCAGATATGAAAGTGTAATTGCACTATGCAACAGATGAAGAATATCTTTTTTATCTCCCTTATATATGATCTTATCTGTTTCTTTTAATACACTCCCACTTTCATTCCACTTCAAAAAAATGATTTTGTCTTCATTTTCCAGGATTTTCCTGTACCAGAAGAAGATTTGAAGATCACATTTCTCGCAATCATCGGAGCAATATTTGAACAGCATGTGAGGATCACTCTCTCTTTTTCGTCTTTACAGTTTCTTTGAGTTGGGAGTTCATATTTTGTATTTTCTTTGTTTTTATCAATTAGTTTATTGTTTATGCATACTCACTATAATTTGCGAATGTCGTGAAGGACAAGTCTCTCTGAAACAACGCATATCAGCAACCATTGTGACTCTGTTCACAGTAGTTAGTAAGTAATGTAAAATATAGTAATGGGGGTGTGGGGGGGGGTACATGTATGGGGAGCAGTTCACAATTACTTGGAAGCATTTCTTATAAAACTGTCTGTTACATTTGTGTGGATGTTGTGAAAGTAAACAGAAATGCGATATACAAAAAAGAAGAAGCAATTAACATATCCACATTAGTCAGTTTGCAGTAAACATAATCTTGTCCGATTTCTGCAGGGTGCCGAGAGAGCTGGTGCGTTCATCCGGGATTTTGTGATCAGCCATCTGATAGGAGAGGAACTCTACGATATCTGGGGCCCAGAAGACCCCATGGGCCTCTTGGTTAGACTTCTGGAAGAAGATGGCAGGTCACCACCAGAGTCAAGGTTGTTACTTTTTTTAATAGATTTATAGAGCAGAAGTCTTAAAATGAGATTCATACAGTTCTCAAAACGTTTTTCTTGCTATGTGGCCATGGGTTCTCACACACTGTGTACTAAATATTTATCATGTTGTGGTGACAAGCAGTTAGTGTATGCTACCATGGCAACAAAGTAAAATAACTTTATTTTAAAGTATGTTTGAAGTAGCAAAAGTCATAAACTGCTACAAGAATATATGTACTCTAAACTCTTCTTTGGATGTTGGACAAAGTTATAAGTATGTAAAAAAGAAGAGCCAGAACCCATTCTGAATCTGTGATACCTGAGATTGCTAAACTCACTTTTATTATTTTCTGTGATAGCATTTATTATTTTGAAGTGACAGCAAAAGTTTTACATGTTAAAGAAATTGGAAGTGCAAAGAAGAAAAAATCATTTGTAAACCCGTCCGAAAATTTGATGATAGTAATCGTTTGCATCTTACTATTATCTACAGGTTACTTCGAGAGGCAAGCAAGAACACCTACACCCCTCTGTTCATGGTTGGAATTTACTCAAATAAAGAACTTTTAGGATGGGGTGAGTTTCTCTGTGATCTGTCAAATTTAGAATATGTCAGAGGTTGCACTAAAAATGTTTGTATTTTTGTATATTTTAACTGGAAAGGTTGAGGTACTTGCAATAAAATAGATAATTGCAATTGAAATTGAAATTTATCATGTACAATGAAAAAGAAATCCCATTAATATAGAGTTGGAATGATTTCCCTCAAGTTTTAAGATGTAACAAGTCATGACCCGGAATTTACCGACACGAGCCAGCCGATTAAGTTTCTCAACTCTGCGTAAGGAGGAGTCATTAACTACTTAAATGGTGTCTTTGTTTCATTTTGGAGTTTTATCGACCTTGCTGAAGAAAATCGGCCAAACGTTTTGATTGCAATATTCTACATTAACAGCAATATTTGAGTATGCTTTTGGGTTGTATGAGTGTGTAGTCAGGGATGAAGTATCTACATACACATGTTAAGTTTGTGTATACTGCCACCATGATTTCACCAAACAGAGATGCAAGTTTTATTTCAATGAAGAAAAAATTGCAACTGGGAGTTTTGACCTTGATACAGTATTCTTGCATGATTATTATCTTTTATATTCTCCACAGGGCCAGGAGAAAGTATCGAAGTTGCCGAAACGGAAGCGGCAGCGGTCGCTCTCAAAAATCTTTTAGGAATACCAGAAAATAGACCTCCTCTACCCCTGGATTCGGTGAAACATAGTCACGTTAACAAGACCGTCTGTAAGACACTACATGACCAGCTGGACCAGAGAAGACTGGTTGCCTGATGAACCTACAGGATACGAACAGGAAACGGATAGATCCAGTTGAACCTACAGGATATGAACAGGAAATGGATAGATCCAGTTGAGCCTACAGGATACGAACAGGAAACAGATAAACAGGAACGAGGAGATAAATGGAAGTAGACGACCATATTCAGAACGATCTCCTTTTTTCGTCAGAAAGCAAATATGTGACAATTCACTGGATTTGTAGCTGGCATATCATACAGTCTGCATAGATTGGCTCATCTGTTTACCTTGTCTGTGAGGAGAGCGATGCGACAATTCACCATTTATTGTCGTCTTTGGGAACACAGGATGAGAGCAACAATTAAAGCCTCAATATGCATTCAGTTGTAAATACTAATGTACGGATCTCTTCCCTCACACTTTCTGTTGGGTGTTATTGTGTAGTTAATAATCACACAAATCAATTTCAATATTATTTCATATTGCGTTTGATTATTTACCAATGCGACAACTTTGTTATCGTCTGAATTTCTATTTTATTTGTTCTCTGCAATAGGCCAAAATTTTGGGCAGAAAAATTAGAGTGTTCATGATCATGTGATTATTTTCTACATTTTTAATTGTAAAACCAAATAAAAAAGATCATTTGGACCAAGAGGGGTAAAGATAAAACCGATGAGGTTTAGAACAGTATGGGTTTTCAACAGGGCAAGCTGTTTGATGAGGATTGAAAATACATTTGATATGCAAACGTGAAATAAACAGGAAAACTGACCAAAATTTGTTTTTAATAATTATATGTTTTTTATTATTCACACATAGAATTCATATATAATAGTTCACTTTTATCGAATTGCACACATTTAGTATATATTGCTTTGGTATTCATCAGTTGCATTTGGGAAAACACTGCAAGTTGAGATATCACACAGTAAAGAAGGTATCACCTCCACCCAAACCGTCCCCCCACCCCATCCTTTCTCACAACCCTAACCAACCCCATCACCACCCCATCCCCCTCCACATCACACCCCTCCACCAATGAGCAAATGGACTTTATTAAGTTTTGAATCCTGTGTCAACAGCAGCAGCATGCAAATGTTTTATTCAGTTTAAGAAATCCCATTGTGTGGTATACACTCAGGACTGATGATGATGGGGGCTGAGGTTAAGTAGGTGACGATGGTAATACGATGGGCGGGGGGGGGACAGGAAAATATGGTGTAAAGAGTAATGTATTTTCATTCTTTATAATATACTAAAGGAAAAATGGAGCGTCACAAACAAAGTGGGGGGCGGGTGGCACTTACGTCCCCTGGGACCCCACCTGACTGTAGATGCCTCTGGATATACTTGAATTAATTATCAAAGTAATATTACGTATTTTAATATGAGCGATTGATCCTACAAAATATGCGAAAAATCTCAGGAGAGGCAATATCAAATGTTTTGTGATTCACTTTGTAACAAATTGCGTTTCTTTCCTAGCAAAAAACAATTACTTGTTGCTGATTTGTATACATGATTTTATGGCGTTGCATTCTCAATGACGAATGAGTAAAATGCACCAATTTTTAACATTGTCAACTCAGAAAAAATTACGATGATTCGTTAATTCCGTAACCTAGCTCTCTAGTTTGACTGTATCTGAAAGGGCATTTCATTATTCATTATCAATTTGTCCATATAAAACTTATTCCAATTGGTTCATGAGAACATTCGTGAATATACCAAAAAGTTTGCTCACACTTTGTTTATAGACTTGTGTATATTCTGTAGAAATTAATCTGATTAGAATGATAATTATACATCACAAATACTCTAAAACCCAGGAGATTCCGTGGGGGTGGGGGCTTCGCCTCCTGGACCCGCAAAATAGTAACTGGCAGTGCCCCTACCCCCTGTAAAGTCGCGGTGCCAGCAGATTGAAAAGTCTGGAGATGGGCACCCCGTGATGAAGTACCCGAAGTTACCGATATCCACTAAGTCGCGAAAGTTGCTATTTTCATCCAATGCTCCGCTGGTTTCAGGGCCAAAGCACCGCCGGTTGCATCAACGAACCCGTAGCAGTTTATGCTTAAGCCCGAACGGTCAGTCAGCCCTTTGCAAGAGCATCCGGGGATTTTTGTTTTCAGCATGGTAAAGTGTTACCCCGATAGTCTTCACAAGATTGGCTACATATACTAGTAGTTCGCGTTATTGTGTTTGGTCCTCTTTGCCAAAGCCATTCAAATGTATCTCACATAGGGACGAGGTAGACGAATCCTGATGAGCAAATAAACTGAGAGATATCTGATCGGATCATAAAGATAGGGTACCCCCGCCCCCTCCCCTTCTCCTTCCCTTTTTCATCCTCAGCCAAAACTTCAAAAGTATTTTTATTTGTACAACTTCAAGTTAAGGCATATAGCTCAGTCATTATGATACCTAGAATTAATATGCTGAGAATGCACCCGCTGATGTATAAAAAAATCTGGGGGGGGGGGGGGGGGACTTTCAGACCTCGACTTCATCGACCCCAGGGACAAAGCCCCTCCTTCATAAAAGCACGGATCAGCCCCTGTTGATAACCTAAATATTGCGATTACGGCCAAGTATACTTCTGCAAACTATAATCGGAGATGCATACATAAATACATACCTCAATGGTCTCCTGTAATGTATTTAATTCGTCAGTTTTCTTTTCAAGTTCTTCTTGAACTGCTTCGAAACGTGAGTAGAGTCTGTTGTAATCTTTAGACACTTTGCTCTGATCATGCGCACCGAAAAAGAAAGAGAAACGTTATCATGAAACTGTCGCGGCCTATTTGTATTCTAATTTTAAATTTGAAAGTTGCTAACGCCAATCAGGAGCACAACCCAAAGCCGGGAAATCAAAGTTGCGACTACGGTGATTTGGGGGAGGGGGCAAGGTCTAAGGGGTGGACTGAGTACTCCGCCGTTAAACTTCAGCACCCCCTTCTTCCTCTACTCGTCCTACCAGCTTCCGCCTCATGGCTAAAAAGCAGATCGTTAATCAATTCAAACCCACATGTGTGAAAAGCCGGTCATTAATGTGATTAATATATCCCTGCGAATGTAATAAAATTGTTTTGACAACAAAAGGCCAGCATGAAATGCAATCGTTAAAATATTTACTGATCCTGTTGTTTTACAAAGGTCACCAAAGATAGAGCCCGCGCACGAACACCAAACGACTTAACTGATCAACTCTTAACCCAATGTCCCATTTGACTGTGTGATCATGACGATGATTCTTCAAATGTGTATCACGAGTCCAATTGGAAAGGAAACATACTGCACACAGGGGCGTCGTGCGAAAATAAATTTTGGGGGGGCCCGTGAGCAGGTGATGACTATCTAAGCGGAGCGCCACCACGGGTTGGCGCGCAGCGTACAAGAAAATTTTTCGTCTGGCAGACCCCTCAGATTGCAGGAAACGGCACTTCCCGTGCCTTATGGCAGTAAGCAACACCCCTAAAATTGGTAAAAATTTCCTGCAATTTTTTATTTTGGGAAATATTCTCGAAGGAAGTGATCGCCATTTATTCCTCAGTTTACCACTTCCTCGTCTCCCAGAAGCACCCAAAATTTAAGAAATCGAAATATTTTTGTGCTGGCTGATCCATGATCGCCGCCCATGCCCGTGAGAAGTGGTGACTGGGTGAAGAAAGAGCTATGCCGTTTGAAAAC
>JAIPMN010125351.1:0-15957 GCA_020650975.1 Apostichopus californicus | reverse complement strand
GGGCGTAGAGTAGGGGGTGACGAGAACTTCGACGAATGGAAGGGAAAATTGTTGCGGTAGGCGCCCACTCAATTAGCCGAACACAACCGTTCAGTCAGCAGGCACATATACTAATTATAACACAACATTAAACACGAAATGTAGCCCTTTTTGTACAAGAATCCATTCAAGAAAGTAACTCTACCCAAATGCAGTAGAAGCAAATATCACTTACTCAGGCAGCTAGACATTGTTTGCGTGATTGTCGGGGGGGGGGGGTAGACCATGTTTTGGAGGCCAGACAGATATGAGGCCTAAGTAAAAAACCCCAACGTAACTACGTCAATGAAGTGACTCCATGCTCAAGCCTAGTGCCCATTGCATGGTATAAGGAAAAAAGTGCGGATTCCTATAAACGGTAAATGGACACTGAGTCAACTCAGCTATTCAGTGCCAGCTATCGTGGTTCTTGAAAGCTTGCAGATCAATACTGCTTATCGAATAAGGCAGTACAAAGGAGCACTAAGTATTGATTCGTTCTTAGTCAAAAGGTGTTCTTGTAGTCCTCAATAATTTATCTCTTTATTCGAGAATAATGAACAACTACTGCAACGTATTTAGTAACAAGGCCTTGTGTGACAAAAGCACAGCAGTTATTTGTTAATCCATCTTGCTATATGTGCAGTTATCCTGAAATACGTTTGTGCGCCATGTAGATCGTTTATCGACCTTCGGCTAAGGTCTTGGGTAATATTTACTAGTGACGTGCACAGGATTTCAAATATGGGCGATTCCAAATCCCCTCCCCCTCCCCCGACTGATTAAGGCAGGGGAATGAACCTGTTATGGACGGGTTGTAGGCGGATAAAAGATTTTACGAATGTGATGTGTGACTGTGCAGGTCTTTGAAGGCGACGCCCATGGAGAGTAAATGTTAAATGGTAGGCTACATTCCGTGAGGCACATTTAAGTATTACATAAAAGTAGGTCTTTAATTGGGTCTAATCGCAAGTTTGTACTAAGTCATGACGATGAAGGGAAGGGGGGTGGCTGGTGGAAGTTAAACATCATTTAGGCTTACCCCTCCTCCTTTTCGCCTCTGCAAAGGAGGTAATTACTCGGTATTATCAATTTGTAAATTTAATTGGTAATTCTGACTTATGAAGGAAAAAAAACCCAACTGAACGTTTTGCTTCCCGAATGCCGATGGAGGTGGGGTTTTGTACCCACCCTCCTCCGCCGTATTTGCTGTATATAAGTGACACGTAACACTGACACGAAAACAGTGGTGACAGTCTCAACGTATAAGGTTGACACTTAGTTGATCAAGTTGTTGAGTATTTCGCGTGCCTATATAGGCGCTATCGCTTGAGACTTTTCTTAAATGGTCTCATTGCATTTGAAGGGTCCTTAATAGGGTGTGACACCATAGTTTAGCTGAAGAAAAGGAGGACAGGGTGTCGCGGCCGTGGGAAAAGTGTCCGTCGGAGGGGGTTCTCCCTCCCCTTTCTGCGCAAAAAATAGGTTTTGAAGGATATATACCTACTTGAAAGGGGTACCAAATTTAGATCAGATCAATTGAAAAAGCTGCAAGATAAAAATTATCATCGAGTAAGATTTTCTACTGCATTGATTATAACTTTGTCGGAACTAGCCAAAACACAGACATTTTCTTTCAATCTACATAAATAAAATTTAAAAATTGTTTGATTCTTATATTTTGGCATAATTTAAAGTTGATGCGGCTAAAGATGGGAAAGCCCATTTTATTGTGATAGTCACAGTGTGTTAATCTCCGATCGGGCCTCAAGCCTCCCGAGCTTTGATGAAACCGTTGGAGGGAGACCTGAAATCTTCATTTTTGTTCCGGTAGCCCTTTCCCCTTCCATACCGTTTTAAGCTGCATGAAGATATGACCCAATATACCATACCTTCTCATTCCCACTGTAACACAGAGATGAAATTATATTCAATAACTTTGATTCTTTTCTAGTGAATGACCATTGGCCAACTTTTCGACAGAAAGAAGTTGAGGTGTCATTTAAGTACAACCAAGCAGCTTACGTCACAACTGTTAGGGCAGAAGATCCTGACGTCATCACCTGTGAAGAAGCTGAAAACACCGATGGATGCCCGTGTGGTGACATTCTGTATGCCATTGAGCATGGTAACGAAGAATCAATTTTCCTAATAGAACCAACTACCGGTGTTTTAAGGCTTGCCTCTGGTGACTCCCTACCATCGGATAAAACAGTTTATGAACTGACAGTGTCTGCCAGAAACCCTGTTGATCAGTCTAGAAAGGGATTAAAATCAAAGCAGGCACCAAATGATGACTCAGATACCTGCATTGTAAGAATCTCAACACAAGAATCAAAAGTATTAAATACTTATGAGGAAGCCGTGAACAAGCCCCATAGCCGTCGAAAACGATCGGTGAGTTTTTTATTTAATTGTAATGTAATCATATATATAGAATACAATTACAGCTTAGTTACCGAGAGTACTGGTGGAGAGGGGGAAGTGGAATGACTATATGAGGGGGAGAGGATGGTGGGGCGTGAATGAGTGGGAGTGGAGATGGGAAGGGAATCGCACGGGATTGAAGAGTGGAGAGTACGTCAGGAGAAAGGCCGAGTTGGAAATATAGCAGAAAAAAAAATGAAAGTTGAGATCAGACAACATATAACAGTATCTATAGTAATATATTAATCTATATAGTTTCCTTCGCATTTTTCTTGCCATGTTTTATTAGTACCTCAATTGTAGTGAAAGTGAGAGCTCAGTTAGATAAAATATTTGAATGGGCATGCATGCATGATTGGGACCGAAAGAAGTACAGCCTGTGCGACTTTTTTTTAACCCCCCGCCCCCCAAAAAGAAAAATCCATCCGGATATAGCTTTCGTGCGTAACAGTTTTCACTGGGTGTGTGACATAATTAATTTAGGGTATGTGTTATAATCTCAACAACGTTTGTCATATTCTGCCCTTGGTTTGAAAAAAAAAGACTTTTCAAGCATCGTTTAAGTTGCTATTTGCCATACTTGTTATAAACCTCACAAGTAAATGCATGCCAGTAACTAAATGTAGAGGCCATTTCGAGTGCCATTTGAAATTTCCTTGCGATATATTGAGCATTTAAAAAAAACACGTTCATTGGATGAAAGTTTAGTTCAGTAATTTAACGTAATATGTATTTCGTATGCCGTTACACAAAACCGTTCACTAAATTGTGAGATGTACTTTTTTCACGAATAGATGCAATGGTTGCAGCACAATGAAAGTTAAAATCCACCCCCCCCCCAAAAAAAAACCTCTTGCAAAATGGCAACATGCATTGAGCTACAATCGACCAAATTCGGTGTCAAATGTGCCATTGAATTATAAGACTACCCAGTGCAATTAGTCATGTGGCGTATCGTTTTACATTTGAGGGTGTTTTTTGCAAGGGATTGAAAATTATCATACCCAGCCTTACACGTACCCATGCCGTCACTCCATCCCTCTTGTGCCATAGGTGGGAAGCCTTTCTTCTTTTGTCTCAAGAGTTCTCGGACTCTCAGCTGGAAATATCGACTGTGTTTTCCCATCAAAGATTGTTTACATTAGTCTTTTGGTCACCATAAACTACTAACTTAATCAGGGCCTATGTTTAGTTTTAAGTTAAGTTAGGACGAAACCTAGGCTAGGCTTAACGTTAGGCAAGTTACACTAGTAACATCGATTTATCCTAACTAGGGCCTAGGCCTAGGTATTATTGCAAGATTGCAAGATTGCAAGATTGATGAAATTGATACAATCTAAGTTAACGAATAATGATAAGATTTTTTTAAGGCACCAACAGAATGTGAATGTGGGGAAGGTCGATAAAAATTTCTGCTCCATCACTCAGTCAATGTTATTTCACTCAAGTGACACTGACAAGACATTTCTGACCATGACCCATCATTTTGGTGCAAGCTTACCAAAATTTTGTTCAAGCTAGATAGCTGAAGAGAAGAGCATATTTATTACAAAGATTGACTCGGAGAGATTGACATTGTTAAGGTAGATAATTAACATAGAATTTGGCTCATAGCAACGCCAAACCACAGTAGCCTAGATACCAATATCATATGTTACGTCTAACTTTCTCTGTGTAAAACATCTCAAAATATTTGGAAACTTCATCTTCTCTAGATGAATATGTGTATGTACCAATCTCATCAGTATCTGAGGAATGATGATATTTATTCATAGGATTTGCTTTTGGAGAAGTTTTCCTCAAGCTGCAACACTTTCCAGTGGGTTATATTGTAATGGTGTCTCTTCGATCTAACCATTTGATATATATACTTATTTGGATTTCCACTATCCGACTAATTAGGTGTAGTTAAACCATTTTGACTCCTTTTACTAAGTGAATTATTAAAGGTTTAACAAAATAACAAAAACAGTTATCCCATAAATGTATTGTAAATAGTAAAGATTATATTTCTTCATTTTAAGCCTTTGAATTTATGCTGTTTTCATCCTTTCTTGGTGCTATTTCAATGGAATAAGGTAACAGATAATTGTTCCCAGGTACAATATCTTCCATCAGCAATGATGTATGGTATCACCAGATTGTGACAAACTCAATGCAAAATACAGCATTAATTAACAAATTGGGTGTGTTCACATACATACAAATGTATAGTGCATAGCTATATATTTACATATATTTACATATACACATATTGCATTAACTGTATGTATTTATTCTTCGTGCCCTAAAATAAAAGTATAACATATATATATATATATATTTGTTTTTCTTTTTGAATCTCTTCCCTCTAGAATGCCGGTATTCCGTCAGAAATAACCTTCTTTGTCGAGAAGCTTGGTGATTTTGCTGATGCATCTGAAGTGAACATAGCAGACACGGTTCCTTTCAAATTGACAATATGGCTTCCTGTCCTGACAACCGACTTAAAGATTGAACTTTTGGCCCCATATGAAACAACAGCTGTGTTTACTTTCTGCAACCCTCAGTTATCCCACATTGGTAATAACATTCAAGGCGTAGATGCTTCTAGCATTGTTCCAGTATTTGAGGCAAAGAATGGGGATTACAAGGTAAGCATGCAATTTTACATCTTGAATTACCTTTGTTAAGTTTTTTCTTTTGTCTTTTTCTCAGTCCCTTTGTTTCCCTGGAAGACAGTGGTACCCTTATTATTTACGTGACTGATGTACAAATGACAAAGCAGTGTAGCGCATGGTTAGAGCACCTGGCTCACAACCATTAGGTTCCTTGTTCAAAATCCAAACAGGACCCAGGTTCTCTTTACCTATTCAAAATGGCTGCTTTGCTGTCTTGTTGAGTGGAGTCTTCCATGGATACAGTATGTCAATCCTGTTCAGATGTTAATGCTGCAAAAGGACGTCTCACTGGCCCTACGTCCCAACTTGTTCCCGTGCATTTGAGGAGCTTGAAACTTGGACAGCAAGATGTCCCAGAAAATTGAACATGCTTTGAGAAATGTCAGCAGTGAAATGATTGTGAAATATGAATCATTATTTGACTATATAGCCTTATTTTAGTCATCAAAACACTGTTGATAAATTTTTATGTCTCCATTCATTGCAACTTCTTATAACCTTGCTTCTGTCGCATTTAGTATGACCAGGTCATTCTTGACCTGGGGTCAGTCACAAACTCCGGCACCGATACAGCCGATGATGAGGCCAGCCAGATTGAAGTCTCGTTTAACGCCATCTTGGAGTACAACAACGCCACTCAGTATGACACAGAGAACTATGTCATTTCGGCTGGTATTCTCTACGAAAACACAGACTACATTTGGATCGGACAGTTTAGTTTTACAGCAACTGACGATAGCTCTGAATGGGTAAGGGAAAAATATTGATCACTCCTGACAGGATCATTTTTTTTTAGTCTGTAAGGCAAATTTGAATTTATTCATAACTAATAAAATTGTGATCCTGGCCCACCATATTTTAAAGTGAGTGCCTTTGGAGAGGTATCCATGACTACCACTATGTCTCTAGATAAAGCCATGGTGAGATTGTACCCATAGTCATATATATATATATAGAATTATCCTGTACTAGTACCCACCCTCATGGATATGTACTCACATTCAGTAACTTGGGAAATCTAGGTTATATAACTAGTGTAAGATTAAGTACTCTTCACATACTATAAGAGTCCTGCTCTTGTACTCATACTAAGGGGAATTGTACTAAAGCGTTGAACTCATACTAAAAGTCTCAACAACAAAAAACGATTGACAACTTGGCAATACAAATGCTTGAGGTTAGGGTGAAGTTTTTAAGAAACTTTAAAACTGAATAACTTTGTTGTCAGAGCTAGGGTGTATTTTGTCATGATATAAATGAAAGAAAATTAAATAATTAAATTAAAAAAAACTAAAGTTTTCTTCTGTACAAAGCTGCTCTGTTTATTCAACTTGGAACCTTAGAATGGTTATATAATCTTTTAACTCTTTTAATAACTGTATTTTAGTTTGAAGCACTCTTACACAAGATTTTTTGGGGTACTTTTAGTACCATTTCAATTTAGGACCTGTCAATCATTCCGACGACTTTTCATAATATCATTGTATATTTATAGAAATATCAATTTCCTTACGTTTCCACTTATAAATTTGTTAGTCTACATTTAAATACCAGAATGCAAAACTGAAATGAAATGAAATGGTTGACAATTCTCGTTCCAGATTCCTCAATCTCCTTCCGTGAATGTGATCGGTCCCTCGTCTGTGGGCATCGATTCATCAGCGGTCTTTGCCATTGACTTTACTCTCCTGAACTTTGCTCAGAAGGTTTACATGGAAGTATTAGCTGATAATTTTACCTCTGACCCAGTCATGACAGTCTGTTTTCTGGGGTATCTTGGCACAGGTAAGGTTGTTGACTCGCATGACATAATTTCTCTTTAATTGCAAGCATATGTGTACTACATTTATCCAGAGCTGTGCAGGAATTCAGGTGGAGAGAAGGGCATGGGGGGGGGGGGGGTGAATCAAGTACCTTTATGGAAGTGCCAGAGGCAAATCAAGTATTTTTTATAAAGAATGGTGTGCAGCCCCTGAGGTCATTGAAGCTGACTTTCCATGTTGGGGTGTGGTTGGGGCATGGTGGTCCTCCCCAGAAAAAATAGAGTAAAAGTTTAGATGAAAGATGGTACATTCTGAGGCATATTTATACTATAAAGTAAGTCTGTATAAGTAGTTTTAGACACAAGGTTGTTCTAATAAGTACTTTTGTTAGGTTGAGAAATGTAGGGAGGGGGGGGGGGTTCACCAATAGGAGTGGTCAAATTCTTCCCTGCTGACTGTAAAAAAATCCCCTGACCAAACTGGTTTTTCAACATAAATTTTTCTGATTTGCTAAATGCTGAAATTAGCACATATTTTAATCATAATGATGAGAAGTGCCTAGGCTACAAAATTTGCAGAAAAGGATGGGGATTGTTACCAGCATTTGTTAAAAATATGTTGAATACTAGCTTAATTTAATCAGCTGTCTACTTTGATGACTTTTGAGTGATATACAGTAGATTGGTAAAATTGTGGACCTTCTGTGAAGCGTCTTCCTCTCCTTTGAGAAATATTTACGTGATTATTGGGTACCTAATTGCAAAGTGATGTTATATTTTGCAACTTTTGAAGAAAGTGATCTTTGAGAGTTTCCCACTTTTTTGCTACAAATATCTGCATTTTTTTTTGTCCCTTTCATATCTCTTTGTGACCCTCCAAAACATTTTGGTGACCTTAAAGAGGGGTTGAAAACCAGGGACCTACAACACCGGACCCTCCAATATGTCTCTGGCTTTCATGTCCTCAGATTCTCTGCTGCACATTAAGTTGGATATATCTTTGGTTATGGTGCTATCAGAGTTGCAGTGAGTCCCACCATATTCTAGCATAGTTGCTTAGTGTTGTACTTGCTATGGTACTCACTGCAAGGGGAATTCTACTTGAAACATGGTGCTGTACTTGTACTACAAGTCTGGTTCCTGGATATTTTCATCAGTATTTTGTATTTATTTATTTATAATACTTTTTCTCTTCATTTCTTCATTGAAAGGGTCTAACTTTAACTGCATGCCAGAGCTATTGCCTCAGATGTCGTACTACCAAGACAATGAAACACAGACAACGCAGATAGCCAGGTTAGAACTTGGTTCTATCGTCAATCCAGGTAAGATATGACTACTTTCATTGTCTAAAACAAGTGATTGATTTAAGGGGAATAAATGACAACATTTATGTATTATAATGTCAGTATGTAATTATTATTCATTCAACCTCAGTTTCATTCAACATGTAACTTCACAATATATTTGTACATGATTTTGAATATATTAGGGGAATGTATCCATCTCGAAAATAACACTTATGAGCTTTGCTTGTTAAAAAAGCAAAATTTCATTTACTAGTGAAATGTAGAATATATGTTGAAATTAACATTCTCTGAATGGTGGATGAGAATTGGAATTTTTGACAACAGTGGGATGCAAAGCTGTGACTTCAGAAACCAAGTCCTGTGTTCCACTAATATTTAAGATATTCAACCAGATGTTGATGTCCCACCCTGTTTACCATTACATCAGTTGGAGGGGAAGTAAGGGTGGGGCGGGTTGGGGGGGGGACGAATAATCACAGCCCAATTTTGTTTTAGCATAATCCAAAGAAAAGCAAAGAAAGCATTCAAGTACAGATGTAAATAAAAATGTAAATTGCTAAAGATTTATCAAAAAATTTCATGACAGTGGAGGAATTCAGTTTGGCTGTATGTTAATATTTTAATAAGCAATATGTGCCATATGTTTAGGTTAAACTTCAGTATGACAAAACTTATCTATAAATCTCCACTGGCCCTTTTATTTATTTATTTTATTGTCTCCTTGCAAGTCCTAGAAATAAATTTTATATTCATTAAATGAACCTGTTGATTAACTGAAAGCTTCTTGGGTCTTGTGGTTTCATCGCAGGATTGAGAAACGGTAACGAGAATGGCGAAGACAACAAGATCTACACGCAGGCCGTCATACACCTGACAAACAGCGCCGAGGTGATTGAGAATACAAAGTACTGGTTCGGTGTAGCCCTGGACATTGACGGATACAGAATCTATTCAAACCAGGTGGCCATTACTGCTGCAGCACAGAGTGACCCAAATATGGTAAGAGGCATTTAAAACAAAATATTGAAGATCTATTGAAGCTCTTGCTTTGTTTATTGTTAAATATTTTTTGGCTAATAAATACTATATACATTTACAATATTCGCAGAGATGTCTTTCTTACCGCGTTTGTTTTATTCGTTGCTGCACGTGGGTTATGCACACAATGTAGCAAAGTACAGTTCTGCTTAGTACTATTATTTTATTCTCATTAAAACTTGAGTTGTTGAGAAATTGTAGCGTTTCAAGAAAACAAATATATACTGCCAGTTCTGTTTCAAAAATATAGAAAGTACACTGTTATTCTTTTGCATGTTATACCATTAATTTTAATGCTCGAATATGAATATGAAATATCTGAGAAACCAGCCTGGAACAGAAATGGTTTCTTCAAAGAAGATAGGTTGAATTCAAATTTGCCAGCATTTCGTTTCCATTTCAGCTCGTGGACCCAGTCATCCAGTTTTATCCCGTTGATGGTAATGCGGTAGTGATTGGGGGCGCCGTGGGTTTCGTCCTAGAGGTCGACATCCCCGAAAACACCACTTCGTCGTTTGTGGTGGATTTCTCAATGCCGATGACCCCCGGCGGAGAAGCCATCCTGAGCATCTGCGAGGCAAAGGTGTTGTACAGAGGGTACAACATACCATGCGCCGCGGACCTGGTACCGGAATATTACAGAGAAGTATGAACAAATTTAATTCATTACTCAAACTGTCCATTATATATAGGTGTTACATGTATGGAGCTGAAAGTCATCATGTATTTATGTAATATCATTCTCCATTTGCAACATATATAACTGCCATCCCACCTTAGAAATACATGTGCACAATAGGGCTGGCTTGTTGCATAAATAATATCAAACTTATTCAATTTTTGCTCATATATATGCCTGTAATAATTTACATAAGGAACTCTGCTTTCAAGTGTTGTTGTCATAAAGAGATTCAGGCTGTTAGGTAACAGCAGCAACTTATATAACGCATCATTTTGAGATGAAGAAAACAGAGTAGTTAAGGGAAATTTTTTTATTGAACAATGAAATATTTTTATAGTTATTTAGCGATGAAATGAGTCAATCATTGGTAAAATTTGAGTAGGAGTGTTCCCCTTTACCCTTGAAATTTGCCAGGTTTCAGTTAGGCCAAATTTTGCGGGAAAATTGATTCTTCAAGAAAGAAGTGATATGGGTCAAATTAATTATTTTTTCTTTGACATATTTGAGCCTTGTAAAATTTAGCTGTATATTATTCTCAATCTATCTAGGATACTATTTCGGCTGATTATGCCCAATTCAACTTTGGACGAATCACAAATGTTGGACTTCGACACTTGGCAGATGACAACAAGCTTAAAATACACATCAGTGCGGAGCTTCTGGCCAGCGTCTCAAGTGAGTAGTCCCCTTTTTATCATTATGAGAGAAATTTACCTTTTTTTTTTATTTGGGATACCAGCCTTCAGGTGGTTTTTATATTTTGTTAAAAAGCTTTTACGTTCAATTTTAGAGGATACAATAGTTTACATTGCCTTCTGTATGAATATCATTGACAATTTGGACAACATCAAAGATACAGTCGAAAATCCTAAATGGAGGGTGGTAAGTACATCACTTTTTAGAATTAAGTGCTAGTGTTTTGTAAATGCTAGTATCATTCAGAAGTCAGATCAAATTTGGGACAATTTGCAAAAAAAGATAATTTTCAGTTCCTAACTTGGAAAGTTTAGCTGTAAGTTGCTTTTGTCTGTATGATACATGTGCATTCTGTTCTCTTGTTTGACTGTAGAACAAAAAAAAGACACACTAAAACAGGAAGTAGAAAACGTTACAGGTTATTTAACTGAAATTTACCAATGATAAGTTCAGGCGTATTACAGACGTTTGATGCTTTAAGGGGGGAAAAAGTGAAAGATAAATATTGCCTGAGCTGGTTGGGGGGAAGATGAGATTAACTTGAATAAAATTTGACAATATGGAGGAATAATAATTTAAGTGTGTTAAGAAAAGAATGGCTTTGTCTACACATTTAACAAGGTCACAGGACCATCTGTATGTAACTGTCAAGTTGGAAGAATTTGTTCTGCCGGATAATTGACTTGTTAGTTTCTAAAAGTTGTAAGAATTATATGTTAGAAGATCCCTTGCAGTGATATTTTTGAAATGATATTACATGAACAGAGGTAGCGTTCATGCAGTGAATCACACCCATTCTTTCTTTGCGATGGTTTACAGGTACAGTCAACGGAACAGAGTTGGACGTTACCGCAGGCGTACGGTACGAAAGGCAAGACTTCGACAATTTATTGGTTATCAGATCACCTATCGTTGCCTTTGAAAACCAACCAAAGGAATATGCCCCTACCGTTCTCCAGGTACGGTCGTATAGAATCTTTTTTATGTCTCGGCAGGAGGGTCGGGAGGTTGGGTTGTTGGTGGAAGGCGGCTGGTGGGTGATGGGGGGATGCTTGAGTTGTTGCACAAATTGTTGCACTTATATAGATATCAAACATATTACATATATGAATTTATTACCTATAGCGAATGTTTTGCAATATGAATGGTGGTTGGGCCTGTATTTGAACTGTCTAGTCACAGCCAATTTTGGCACTTTGCCACTTAGAAGTGTGCTCTATTGAATCTGCATGGAGATGAGATGGGTTGGGGGGGGGGGGTAAACAGCTAAAGTTTCAAGGTATACAGTCTTGTATCGAATCAAGGCCTCACATGACTTTTACAACATTTAAACCCTTGTCATTGCTAACTTGTCACACCCACACACCCTGTAACACTACAGTGCGCCACATCAATGTGTCTCCTGGGGGACTTCCCATAGGGTTCCAGCCGCAAAAGATAGGCAATGGAAGTAAAGTGCTGGCTTGCCCAAGGACACTAACGTAATGATTTGGCCAGGACTCGAAGTACCTGCAGTCCTTAGATCGCAAGTCCATGGCCTTGTAAAGCCTCTGACCGCGATTCCATACCCCTGGTTTCGGCCTGTGTTCTTCTTTATTTATTATTTTCCAACTCAGATCATTCCAGCACCTACATAGTAGATAATGGTCAGTATTAACTGCAATCTATTGCGCAGTCTAATAAGCAGCATGGGCATCTCTTAACAGTTAATTTTCATGTGTCATGTCAATATCGTCCCACTCTTATATTCAACTGCATAATATCATCTCACTCTAAAATTCAACTGCATTCTGCATCGACCAGTTCTGTTTCTTATCCGGACGTCTTCTTTCAGCCTCAGCTGAACCTCCTGAGGCGAGGAGCCACAAATTATATTTACCCTCACACGGGTGCTGCCTTTGAAATCCGACTTCGTGTACCCCCAGGGACCACGTACAGCCCCCTCATCCTGAACATAACGACCCCTTCACTGAATGGACAGCCACTTTTGAGCATCTGTAGGGTGGCTATCCAAGGTATCGGCAAGAACTTCTACTGCTACGGGGGAAACAGGACAGAAATCAATGGATATTCGATGGCTGGGGACGGACCGATCGATCAATACGTTATTGATCTACAGACCGTGTCAAATACCTTGACAGATGTTATGGAAGAAGGTACACACACTGTAAATATTGTCATTGGCGAACATTCCTTGCGTATGTTCTAAGTAATTTAAAGGATATTGGTCAGTTAAGTATGAATTAAGATTCATTTTTGAAAACTTATCGTATTTTATAGAACCTTGACCACATCAGAAGAAAATCCTGGGAGTATGGCAAAGTTGACTTGGTTGTTTGACATAAAATTATATAAAAAATATTATGTATGATAGACTCGAAAGTTGATTAAATTTGGAGTAGACTGCTCGTCCATTGGGTGACCCTTTAAGTGTACTTTCACTGGGGACCTTTAGCCACGCCCTCTGTAAACCACAGAGGGCGCTGTCAGGGATCTTGGAAATAACATATAGTTTTTAACACTCATAACCAGCACATTCTAGCAACAAAAACGTTGCCCACCATTTGTTTGGCAACTTTACACAAGGCTTACACAAGTCAACCAATCAGAAAGCTTTCAAGTATTTTCTTTTCAAGTTTGCTAAACTGAGTTTAAGCTTTGAGCGCCAGTAACATTGTATCCAAGACACCCCGAAATGGAATATACTGGCCGCATATACCTGCGATTCTTCTCGTAATTATTGGAGATGAAATCTTTTTAAAAATATTTTCACAAGTAGCACATAGATAGATGAGATACGTTTACAGCACGGGTACAACATTCTTTGGAGATATTTAAATAGCATAAGGACCCAGCGCCCTCTGCACAAACGCTGAAGATCCCCATTGTTATACAAAGGTCTAACGTCATCTCATATGATAAGGTACTAATCTAAGATGGGCAGGTGAAAGCATTAATTTTGAATCTTGGGTTTTTTTCTTTTGGGGGGGGGGGGTGCAAAGATTAGCAAAATTCATCATCATAATATTTTTCTGTCACATTTCAGCTGAAATTGAGAGCACCTTTACGTTTGAGGTTCAAGTCCACTATGAGGATCACCCTGATCTGGTCCAAGGGATGGAAATCAACGTGACCGTGGAAGCCAATTACGGCTGGACGGGCTTTCTGACAGAAGACGTGAAGTATGTCCTGGAACTGGAAACACCAACAATAGAAGAAGTAAGTGAATTAATTGTAGCATAGTAAATAAATGAAAGCCACTTTTCACGCAGAATTTTCATAAAGCATTTAGCAATAGGAGCAACCAGGACAGAGACACAGTGGGTTGTAAATGTTTCATGCAGTCACACAGGCAAAACCTCTATAATGAGGACCGACCAGGGTGCAACAAAAAGGCAACGCAAAATTATATATTACAATGGAGGATTCTAGGCTCTCTGCCAATATAATTGAAAACCAAGAAAACGAATGAAAAATAAAATAGGAAAGCAGCTTCTACTCTTGGTACTTAAAACATAAATTACAAAATGTAATGCAAATGTATTCGACTTCCATCAATATTAAAGTATATTTTAAAACTCACCTCCTCACTACCAGGTAGCTAGAACAGCTGTAAGCTAAATTCAATTAAAACCATTTTGACCTTGTCCAGACCAAACTAGGAGTGAAAAACAGTTACTACAACTTAATGAAGTATAAATGGAACAACAGTGTGGTTGGGGATGTGTAGGTGAATGGAGAGGAATTTAAATAAAATTAAAAATTAATTATAAATTGTTAGTCAAATGAGATGAGGCTTTTATAGTGGCTGAACTACTAATGAACAAATTGGTTGGAATGAGATTGGTTTGGTTTCTAGCGAATGACTAGGAGTTGAATGAATATTGGTTAGTTACACTTACTACTCTCTCTCCTAGGTTAGAGCAAGTAGTAATTAAATGTTCCAGAATTAATGCTGCATTTCTGCTGCATTCTGATGGTCAATTTATGGCCATTTATCTCTCAAATAACAAGTTTTTTTTTAAAGGGGGTGAAGACTCGCGCAAAAAGAAACGTCTAATGGCGGTAATTTGACCTAGTTTCGAATGAGGTTTACAAGAAGTGTTAAACACTACCATCGATCCCAGAAAATACACACACAGCTTGCTACCATCGGTAATTAGACACTATAGTGTACAGTCAGTACATACAGCTGCGGTCAATACCCACAGCACATTATTACAAACGATACAGCGATGGACATCTCAGGTCCAGCTAAAGATAACAATTAAGGTATCACGTTTCATTACTGTACTGTCTGCATTTTGTAGCGTCACGAACAAAACGTCACTTACAATCAACAGAAAGTTAACTTTTTCAGATGACTGCACGCGGTTTGGGGCGAGTCTTCAATGCCTTTAAGCCAACAACAACCTTTATTGTGTATTTATTTCATCTTCAGATGGACGAGCAACCTCAGTTTGACGTATACCTGAAACCAGGACGGAAGGACATCCTGAAGGTTGGGGACACGGCTGTCTTTTACGTGGACATCGTCACGCCCATCGATTCCGTGGCGTCCTACCAGCTGGACGTAACAACACCTAATAACACTCTATCTATCTGTAGAAACAGAGTGTTTACCACAGGTTACAATATTCCTTGCTTCGGGAATGACATCGACGCTACGTATTTATCATTCGAGGAGGATGGTCATCGAGACAGAGCACTCTTGGACCTGGGTATTGTTCGTAATACAGGTGAATAATCTCACTATAAAAGCATTTTTCTGGTGGCTAAAGTTGATTGCTGAAAAAAAAATTGCGGGAAATTTTCTGAATCTAACTTTGAAAACCACATCCTCATAGCATTTTGCATTGCGAAGATATGAATTTTTAAAATTAAGTGATATTTTGTAAATTGCATCTGGCAATAGCAGAATGGATGATGTCATCGGGGCACTGAAAATGTCTTTGTTGTTCCTTATAATTTGTCCATCATTTATGCACTAAAAGAAGGAAGAATATTTCTACAGAGCAAGATACATTTTGGTGAAATTCTAAGTACAGAGAACGTTGACAGCTATGTAAACATTGCAAATGTATCAGGTTTCAAGGATAAATCAACGAGAAAGATTATAATAAAGCTTCTAAAGGACATTGCCCAGATGACATCACAGACCCCCTACTGTGATCCAACTTCCTGGAGTAGTTGTTTAGCCAGTCAAAATAGGTAACATTCAATCAACCATATCTTGAGTTAGGGGCACGATATTGAGATGGGGGTTTCTACTAGCAGTGTGGAATATTTTTCTCTTCAATGTAAGTTTCACATTGTTTGTCACCAGAATACCCCTTTAAGATACAATACACCAAAAGGGGTGGA
>JAIPMN010125350.1:0-15646 GCA_020650975.1 Apostichopus californicus | reverse complement strand
GGGGGGGGGGGGTGGGGAGGGTTTGCTCTTATTTCTTCCAAAATAAATTGTTTTCATAATACAGAATGTTTTTGTTACTTTGTTTTGCTTTACATTTCTCAATAAATATGAGATGTAGCTTTGATTGAACTTTTGTAACCTTATGAGCTTCCGATCAATTTACATTCACTGTAGTGTATCTGAAAACTGCAGCCTAGCAGAGTTTACTAAAAAAACACCTTTAAAAAAGGACAACTTTAAGTGGGGGGGGGATCTAGACTAAATCAGAGAATAAAGGCATTCGTTTAGTATCGTGGTACCATTTTCTGCCTCCAACTTCTTGAGTTGCATTCCCTGGAAACAATTTTTCAGATCAGTGAAAAAGGGTAACAAACTTATATTACTACTAATAACCCCTCTTTTTTACCTAAAGTAAGTCACTAAAAGCTGCATTTCTTTGGGGGCCTCACAAAGAAATATATTTTGAATTTTCGTGCAGGTGCATTAATACTCGATTTTTTTGTACAGATTTTAATTTTACAAAAACTATGTAGAAAGCCAGGTTGGACATTATCCTTTTTGTCTGTATTAGTTATATTCCTTCAAAGAAGGATCTGCTCCAAGGACAGAACTTCCACCCTTCACGTATGTCTTATTTTGACCTTCTGCAAAATCTTCAACCCGAAATTATTGTCCAATCCTGTCTGATTGAAACACTTGTGAAGGGAAAAAAATCCCAATTTGTAGATCAGAAGTAGGCACGAAATAGATCTGAGAAGCCGCAGTAAAATTTTGTTTGCGAGCCCCACTTTTCCTACAGCTGCGTGTTATAAAGGCTATTTCTGATTGGCTCTTTGTTTGTGAGCCCCACTTTTCCTACAGCTGCGTGTTATAAAGGCTATTTCTGATTGGCTCTTTTAGGTTCGTGTACAACTGATTGTGCGGTTGGCTCTTAACGACACTATAAACCACGGCGATGAATTTTGGCTGGGTGCTCACATCCACCTCAACAGCTTCAATGAGTACAGTCTACAGACCAACTTCTTTGCTGATGGAAATGTGATCACATCTGAGGTAAATATGTCAATAATACAAAAAAAAATGCACAGAAAATAATGGGGAACTTGTATATTTCTACTTTTACGGCACACTCTTTGTGCTTGGTGTATGACTTTATCATATGTCATCATTATTGAGATCTGATTTCTTCGACATATTTTCCTCTTCAAGTTTGTAGCAAATTTATTAAATGGTAGTTTTTTTGCATATTGTATTTTTTAATCATACCTAAAATTTCTTGTATCGACAATACCATTATTGTCTTCGAAGCGACGACAACCTCATTTTATTTATTTTTCAGTATGTTTGCATCATGTTTGCAATCACCGTCATCATTTACTAAATCATACGTTAGAATCTAAAAGAGAGTGTGAACTGAACTAATGAAGCCAAATTTTTATTTAAAATTTTTGTTATATCTGAATACTTGGTAAATGTTTTAATTAAAGAATGCGTGGAAAAGCCGGACCGATAATTCCGTTTTCTAAGAGATACAGTACAAAAGTTTATAAAGAAAGTTTCTCGTCATTTTTCAGACAAGTTTTGAGCCAAAGTTTAGAGTCTACCAGTCTGCGGACAACGTGAGTATGACGGTTGGGTCCCGAGAGTGGTACAGCATCAAGATGTCATTCCCCGCGATGACTACTCCCCTCACCATCAACATCACCATGCCAACAGCCGGAGACGAAGCCTTCCTCACCATCATGGACGTTCAGCTGGATTCGGTCGGAGAAAATTTTGCCTGTTGGCATCTTTACCAAGAAGAGTTTGACCCTGCTTACGACTCGATGTTCGGTACAAGCCAAAATACCTCAGTCCTGGTAGATTTCGGAGTCATCATGAACCATGGTATGTATTGTTTCCAAAAGACAGAGTTTCTGATCATAATAGTAGATGTACATGATGATGGGAGGGAGGTTGAGTGAGGGTACAATGATGGGGTTTTTAATTTATTTAGCAGGGTTGTAAAAAAGGGGATTTGCAAAATATGCAAACACATTGACAAAGTCTTGACACAAGGTCTTATTGAGAACCATACATCTTGAATTTTCATATTTTTTTATCAGGCAAAAAGCATGTAGATTTACATAGGGTATACAAACATTTGTTTTTTTGTATTTGTAAGGTATTGCTACTATAGTATGCCTGTACTAGTAAGCTGGTATTTTACATACTGGTAGTTTAGAATTTTACTGCTCTTACAAGTAAACAAAAATTATACCATAATCATATTTATAATATCAAAGAAGTCTTGTTTAACAAGTGTTGCTACTGAGATGATTAAAACTCGATTTACTTTACAAATCCTTTTTGTTGCATGGTGAAAATATCAAAAGAATAAAAAACATGTGAAAAATCTTCAGTGAAAGAATCTGTCAAAATGTTAGTTGCATATGGCTATTATGGAATGACAATTAATTGGTCAATGGTCGTTCATATTGAGAATTCACTAATGCGGATAAATCACATAGATATAGCCTACCTGTTCATGCGACGTATTAAAAATTGACCGTTTTGGTACACAGGTATATACTGTTACAGTGAAGTTGGTATTAACTACACTAGCGTTCAATATAATCCTGTTCCATTGTGACCTACTCTAAGGTGTTAATATGTCTTAAAAGCAGAATCCGAATAAAACTGATAATAGGGCTGGGCTCAATCTCTTCGACAAGTACAACTCTGATGAAAATGATGGCGCTATTTCACAATGCAGTACGTAAACAACGACAACTTACCATCTCTTCTTCTTGTTTTTTTTCAGGCACCTCACACTACTACCAGTATAACCCAGGCTCAGAAGAGGACGATGACATTTGGCTATCGTTTGAAATCCAGTTGGCTGACCACTACGAGTTGGTGGACGGTCAGCTGCTGGACTTTGACGTCGCCTTCGACTACAGTCAAGACCGCCAGGTGGTGAAGACGCATTACGTGGAGGTCATCAAAACGGGTAGTGAAATGCCCATGATTGATTTCAACCTGACGGTAGAGGACTTTGATATTAATGAGGTGCACCCTGGGTAAGCATTGATCTCACACACCCTGGTTATAACTCTGCCCTTCAGTTAAGGGTATTATAAAATAGTTGTTTGGGTAATCTCATTTTGCATTGTAAGTAGTTAAGAGGTTGACTAGCAAAATATGAAAGAATTACATATTGGAAATTTTGAAAATTATAAATTTATATGAAGTAATAATAAAGTAAATTTTTATGAAGTGCAACTTGGATGTCTAAATTTAACATTATTTCCTAGCTTTTTATATTGTACTTTCAAGTTATATCACCTAAGATATATCTAGTTCACTTTCAAATTGTTTACATCAATATTTTGTGAATTGGTATGAAAATTGAACTTTGTTTGGGAGACATTTCTATTGGTGTTTAGTTCGATTTTCAAGTAAGAATTATAACTGCAAAGCATTTCATGTGTACATTGAATAATGTAACATTTCACTTGTATTATTTGATTTTTGTTTGTTTATCACCAGTCGATTGTGCGATCTAATAATCTCAAGCAAACCCATCTTCCAAGTTTTGAATATTTGACTGAATTTTTATTGGATACTCAGCCCCAATTTTTATACGCTCTATCTATTTGACCGATGAATGTATATCATTTCAGTGACACTGTGGCTGGAACGGTAGAGGTCAAACATTATAACTACTCCTCGGCTCATGCCCATGCACTAATTGTTATCTTCATGCTGCCGTACTATATCGAGATTGGCAGTCCTATCTGGTTGGAAGGGCCCGCACTCTGTTCTGAAGTAACCAATGAAGGGGTCAAATTTCACGTAAGTATAGCGGATTAAATTATCGCCGTTTGTTTGAGAGAACTTTGACCCTTACCGTATCTCTTAGTCCTGCTTCCCTTAAATCACTAGTTTTCATATTGTTAATCTTGTTGTATTCCTTCTTGAATATAGAAGTGAGGAAAATATTGAAAGTGGAATGCTCAATTGTATTTAATTTATTCTATAAAAGTATTGAATGTCACTTTTCTCTCTTGGAACAGATATCGGTCTACAATTTCAATTGAAGTCTACTTTAAGTAATCTAGTTCCGACTCGTTTGATAGATAGACGTTCCCTGCTTTACGAACCGAAAACTTCATTATCCCAGGAAATATTACCGGCAATCACTTTGAGAACTTTCTCCTGAAACAATGCAATAGAATTTTGGAGCATAGTCGGTGACCGTCCCTGCTTCTTGAAATTACCTCTCCAATGAATTATGTACATTTGGGTTATTATTATTAACACTCAGTTTTCCTGAGCCCATGCCCAAAATTTGGCACAAGAATCTTACAAACCAACTTCCAGCATTGGATACATTCATGATCAGTTGTCACAATTGCTGTCCTCTTTTACCAAAGATTGCTTTAACTACCAGTCAGTTTTGAGATATATACCAGCTATTTTTGAGATATCATTGTTATTTTATCTTCAAATTTTGAATCAGTCAAATCATCGACATATCACCCAGTATGTCTGTCTGTCTGTCTGTCTGTCTGTCTGTCTGTCTGTCTGTCAAACTGCCTATCAATTTGTTGATATATTATAATTCTATTTTCAAATCTCAATCATGTAGGTTTGACCTTAATAATCTCTCTTTTCATCAGTTTGAGGAAGTATTTTTCACGGACACCTTCAAGATTTGGTTCAATTTTTCAATGGATCCTTCCGGCATCATGCCAGTGGAGCCGGTGATTATCAACACGACAGTTCCAGTAGAGGTTATCTATTACCAAGCCAATGGTTTCGACGGCAACGACTCACTAATACTCGGAGAAGCATTCAAGTCCGACACAGAGATAGTGGATCTCACCTTCACAGTTACTCGTAAGTGTCAAGGTTCAAACAAAAGACTCTATCATTTATAAAGGTCCTCGAAAATAAGGATCGATAACTAATTCAGGCTGTGATCTCCTACGAAAGTGTGAAAAGTCACTGGGCCATGTTCAAACTTATATTCATTAAAGGATTGGTTCAGGTGTTTGACATGTCTATTTTGTATGAAAGAGCACAAAAAGACAAAATGAACAGTGAAGAAATTACCATGATAGCATGCTCTGTTAAGGAGATATGACACTTTGAAGATATCAAAATTTCTTTGAAAACGACTGGTGTAGAAAGACTTACTGTGAGGGTGTGACGTCACATTCTCACTTCCTTAACATTTGTGAATATATTTCTTTAAAAATTGTTTACATTTTTTAACACATTTGAAAATAATATAATCAAAAATTCTTCAGATGTTTAATCTCAAATACTTCCTTTGACAAATATGAAATCTCCTGACATATCTTTTGGTTGAAAGTCATGAAATCTCACAAAATATTTAGAGAAAAAAACAAAGACTTTTCAGGAATGTGAGGATGTGACATCAGAGCTAGTCAGATTTCAGCACTTTCTACACAATCTGATAAAACTTTACACTTGAATATCTCTTTAACCGAAAAAGATATTTGAACAGTTTTTTCACCATTGTGTTTCTTTTATTGTCCTCTTTCATATAACATAAACATGTATGACAACTGAACCAATCCTTTAACAGATTTGTAGAGCACACTCTCCACATAAAGGTCAGAGAGCATAATGTGTATGCAAAGCTGTTTTGAATTTCAATTTTTTTAATTCTTGGCTTACGTTTTGAACAGCTTGTGAGGATGCTTTGGGTATGGAAAGCGGTCAGATTCTAGACTGCCAAATAACAGCCAGCAGCTTCCAGGAGTCGCCCACAAACCCATACCCTCCGACTAAAGCAAGGTTCAACTCGGATTCTGGCTGGGCGCCTGGGGTCAGAAACGGCAAACCGTTCTCAGGAAACGATTATGTACAGGTAACTAACTATGGATCCTGTACGCAGTCTGTTAAATCAACTATTTGTAAATATGAATTTTGAAATTTTTCCAATTTGGTTTCCAACAAATTCAGGGGTAACTCGAAATTGATTCGTACAACCTCTGAAACCAATATACAAAACACCGCCTGTGGATGTCGGGTTAATCTGTGAGGTCCTGTGACTCCCAAAGCAAATTCTGTTCTGCCATTGTCACTAGTTTGTTACAGGGAAGTTATGTCTTCTCACTAACAGTGTTTTAATAATAAGTAATATTTATATAGCGCATAATCAGCGAAGCTGCTCAAAGCGCTTTACAAATGTAAAACCTAAAAACAAATAATAACAAAAACCTAAATATTAAATATATAGAACCGATAAGGCATAATTTTTTTTACAGGAAAACGTTGTGGAATGTTCACTGACTTGAGTTTAGAATTTCCTTTTTATTTCCATTTAGAGATTTTGTGACTATTTAAAGCCTCTAGTCATCCATTCAAGATTTTGATTATTTTTTGCCCCCTTAAATGTATGTGTGTATGTATGTATGTTAGTAAGTTTTGTGCAATTTTATATTTTAGTATATTAGTATACCAAGCATCATCTGTAATATTAACATATTTACAACAAATCTTGTTCCATCTCGTCAAAGATTGCTTTTGGTGCCACGTATCGCATCTCTGGGATTATGATGCAAAAAGCTTGGAACAACACCATATACTGCGATACATTCCGTGTGAGTTACAGCGAAGAAGGAATCGTATGGACCGACTACCAGGAGGCTGGATCCACTGTGGTAATTAAACCTACGTTTCGAGTAAATGGTTCAAGTAAGCTCAGGGCAGGACCATCTAACTGGCATGCTGCATGTGTGAATGTCGTGTAAGCTAATTGGTAGTGTTCGGGTTGAATTTGATTGATTTATTAAATTAGTTGATATTAAATTTCATTTTACTCATTACAAATCCATTTCATTAAATTTGACAGTGGTCACATTTTATTTGAAGGAATAAAGAATTGTTTTAAAACAAAAATATAAAGACAACTGTCATGTTGCTGTATATGTTTGATTAATATACCTACAGTATATGAAAAGATGTTTTGACCAAAACATTTAAAAATCTAAAGGTATGAAATACTCCCCTGCAAGTTTAACCTTCACTTGTTGAAACACTATCTTAGGAGGAGCAAATTTCTTATTTTGAGTAATATTTGGTAGATTTTGGTTATTATAAGTTTATGGATAATTGGCAGCTACAAGTAAAGGGCTGCTGAAATTAACTAAGCTGTTACTTAATTACAGATCAACCCCCCCCCCTTTCCCTCCCCCAAGCTATTTAGTTACTGTGTTTTGTAGTTTGCACATTGATATTTGGGCCTGCAAATCACCATGTGGGCAAAGTGTGTGTAGAGCCTTTACATTTTTAAGTTACATGCAGGTAAACCATGTCTATTTTTGTTTGTGTATTTGTAACTGGTTTCATATCAGAATGCTCTGAAAGAACCTTAATCCATCTCAATTTACCAAAAAAGATATATATGTAGAAATATTACAGTAACAAACTGTTTTGTCTGTTTGGTCTAGATTTTTACCAATTCATGGACTCAAGCCGAGGGTAACGACACTCACGATGATTACTCCTTTACCTCGTTCTCCAACCTCTTCAACGCCCGCTTCCTCCGCATCCTTCCCCAGACCTCCTCGAACGATACTAACTATCCGGTTATGAGATTTGAAGTTTATGGATGCAAGTTTGATTTTGAGTCACACGACTTAACCAGTGAGTCATAGATTCATTACAGTTTGGAATGGTCACTAAATTATTCTGTCGTGAGACTCAAGGTTGATGGATGCGATTTGAGTTCTCATGACTTAATCAGTAGACTTAAGTCATAAAGATTACACTTTCGATTAATGACGGTATATCCTGGTAAGAGATATGAAGTTTATATATGGATGCAAGATTCATTTTGAGTCATATGACTTAACCAGTAATTTCAAAAGGTTAATTCTTTTGTTTGCTAACTATCTTCAAAATAAAACAAAACTGTTAGCAAACTGCTTATCCACTAAAGAGCCTGTGTAAGAGAATGAGTAAAAGTAAGAGGGCCTGACATTTCGATCCTAGCAGGATCTTCTTCAGAGGCTGAATGACAAGTCACAGTAACAGATGGGACAAATACATTAGTAGTAGACAAGGGATGGAGAGAAGAAAGAAAACAACAGGGGGAAGAGGAGAGGTAGGAGATAAACTGTAGAGGGACAAAGAAAGGATTAAGTGAAGAGGGTAGGGAATAAACTAGAGAAGGACAAAGACAGAAAACTATCTTGTTAGATATGAGATTTGAAGTTTATGGATGATAACACTTTGATGTTTGTCACATGACTTAATCAGTAAATCATATACTTAGTTTCTATTGCTTTTTACATATCTGACTTTAATATGTTTACTTGTTTGGGTTGATGATGATGATGACCCCATTCATGTTTTTCATTGCATGTTTCAAATTTGCATAATTAATGAAGACAATGGAATAGTCACAAGCTTTATTCTAGTAACATGCTTTCACTTGTTTCAAGTTTCATGATATAATTTAATATTTCTTTTACTTACAGGTGCTTGTCCTGTGAAGAGTTATCCATGTAAGAATATCAGTTTTCTTGTCTTTCTTTCATAACCTTTTATAAGGCCGGTGCCTTTCAATCATAAGTTCCCGAGATCGAGTCACTCCAAGATTAATATATGTGGTCCAGTTACAGAGTTGTTGACAATTGACAATTCATAATCATGGACGTTAAATATGAATCTAAGAGACTGACTTCGGTCAGCTTGCGGCTTTGATAAGCCAATGATGGCTTCTTCGCGAGTTCCTGCTTGCAGGAGTATCTAAAATACATAATCAATAACATTTCTTTATAATCATATAACAAATCTAAAAAAAAAAATCAAAAGTGTAGCTTTGCTTTATTCCACATAGCATACCCAAAAAGTAATATTCCATAATAATTTCTGTGTGTAATAGACAAATAGCATTACCATTCATTGCAATGACTACTACCATAACAGATCTTCATAAAAATATTCAAAAGTGTAGCATTGCTATATTCCACAAAGCAAGTGAAATATTTGTCAAATTAAGCGCACTAAAAGTGTTAAAGTAAATACATCTTTAGTTTAGTTAGTCTTGTATGTACATTTAGGGGAGGAGAGGGTGATAGAAAGGGGTGATTATGGTGATTATGTGGTTGTAAACTGATGTATATTTAAATTTGTATTTAAATAATTAAATACACTTTTATGTCAATCCTGTTTGATGGATGGGGAATTTATCTCTCTTCTCTTCCAGATGGCATCAACTACTACGAAAGAGGTTTTATCTTTGATGAAATCAGTCAAACAGTGTTTGTTTGCATGCTGGAGTACATTGAGTAAGTATACATCATCAAATGTGAGCAGTCCTCAATCCCTTCACCCATTAAAATATTTAGCAAAGAATGGATTTAAATTTAAAAGAGCTAGTAAAGAAGTGTTTTGGTTTTAGAACAAGATGTATTCTATTAGTACGAACCAAGTTCCAACTCAAGGTTTCAAATATCAGGTTGCTTGTTGTAACTAGTCATTTGAAGTTATTATTTTTGGATTAAATGACTATAAATTTTACCTATGCTGAATTGTTGGTTTATGTCACCTTTATCAACAGTGGTCCCACAAGATGCTCATACTCTAAGGATGTGGGAGTTACTTGGGAAAGTGAGTTATCTTGTCATTTTTATCTGTTAATCACTTAATATTCCTTCAAAGTACCTAGTTCAACATCTCGGTACAATACAGCATTCTTCTTCCTTCATGGATATATTTGGAGATAAATTTGATTTGATCTGGTCGACAGTATGTTGTAAAATAATGAATATCTGTGGAAACAATCTAGTGCATACCCAGCCACTTTAAAACTTATCGATCAACTGTGTTAAACGATTTAAGCCGGAGAGAAACTTTTGAGATAATGAAGAGAAGTCAGTAATGGGTCATTTGGACGTCTTTAACCCCATGTCAAATCCTACCATTTAGCCATTTGTTCCTGTGTAAGATTGCAAGAGTTTCTTCTGGACAGTCCAATATTTCAAATTTCACTTACAAATACAGCATGGTTTGTTAACTCAATTGCAAACGACCTTTAGACAGGTCTTTCAATACGGTATATAAAAACTGGGTGGCAAGTTTTATGTCTTAAAGATAGATATAAGCATATTTTGACACAACCTGTACAAAGAGACGATATAGCTCCTTCAAACATCATACTAAAAGAAGGAAGCTAAAAGACTTGACACAATCTTCTTTCAGTGCTACATGACTATTTGAATGTTTCAATTTGGTGGCAAGAAGACTTCTTCATGTCTCTGGTCAAGCTGCCACTGCACCTTTAAAATTATCCCCTCCCCCCCCGCTTTTCTTGTCTTACTTCTTCAATCAGAGTGGGTTACTGTGAAATATCTTGCCTTTTACACTTTCATGTCCTAGGTATCGACAACAACGTGGCAAACATAAATTTCCTACACAAGGAAACCCAGGAACTGTTTGGTCTCTCCCAAAATGGTCAAGCTATCATGTTCAGCAATGACCTCGGGGACAGTTGGTATTCAATCAACAACGACTACTTTGAGGAGGTACTCCTGGATAAGTCCTCGATCGTAGAAGCCACCGCGGTACCATGGTTGGACTTTGACGAGGACCCCGAGCTGGATTTTCTGTTTTCTGGCGATACCCTGGAGGGTACCTTCATCCGCTTGGACAGGAACGGTGAGGGAGAGGGAGCAGAGCAAACAGTCACTTCACGTTACAGAGAGAGGACCACTCTGGTACCAGCCACAGGAGTTTCTGATGGAGTAACCTTCGATGGTGACTCCGGGACCGCCTCAGCACCTGTGGGTACCAATGGAAATATGACCTCCGATTCCAATTCCGTGGCGACACGGTCCAGTCTGTCGACAGCAGGTGCAGATGGGGCTACGACCATCGGAAAGTTGGCAACCACGGAAGAGATGATGGCATCCACAGGAGAGATGGTGGCCACCACCGAAGAGATGGTGGAGACCACCAAAGATATGATGGCGACCACCAAAAAGATGATGGCGACCACAGAAGGGATGGTGGCGACCACAGAAGAGATGGTGGCGACCACCAAAGATACGGTGACCATGACGGAAGAAGTGTCTGCAGTAGGGATGATGGCTACGATAAGAGAGAGTACCACCAGTGGGTTCAGCAGTGCCACTGACAACAGCACCTATACCATGATGCCAGCTTCATCAGATGATCCTACCTCTGAGAGTCTGGAAGGCACCACACCAGCTCCAGCAGCAGCTTCCACGGTGGTCAAACTCATGACTACCATTGGTGTCACCACGGGTATGGCAGAAACTACACCAGAGTATACCACACCATACGGCTACTGGCTGATCACACCTCAAAATCGAACATTCCTCGAAATTGCTGGTAAGAGTCATTTTTCCCTTTGATTTGTCAGTTTTTATAGAGAGATGGCTCTTTTTTTCTTTTGTTTGTTTATTTGTTTGCTTGTAGCACTAGCAATACTGCTTCATTTTATAACAATTATACATATAGGAGTTAGTTCGGTGTTGATTGTATTTTTAAAAAAATTTTGTTTATGGTTAAGCCATAACACACTTTTAAAAAAAAAGCTAAAATCTGTTACTCCTTGCACATGTTCACGAAGTTGAGAGCTATTTGGAGTTGGAATCTTGAAAAGTGAACCGAAATTCCCGAAGGAAACTGGTGGTTAAAATAAGATTAGATGTGGAACAGCCATCACTTAATTAAATACCTACCTTCTCTTTCCTAATACATTCTGCTGTATTGTAATTGTAATTTTGGTAAAGCTATGGACTAATACATGTTTCTTTGCTGATATGAATCTACTTTTCAAACAACTAAAGAACTTTGTATTAGTCACAAGAGTCAACATGGAAGTTAAAATCCAAGTATATATCTTTCTTATTTTCATTTCATTTTAAGTTTTACTCTTTTGTCTGTGTGCTTATCCCCCCCCCCCCCCACCTAAGTACATGATTCCTGCTCTCTTAAAAGATGGCGGCATTACAGTTAGCATAATGCATTCTTTCTTCTTTTTTTTCAGCTGGTTTAACAGGTCTGTTCTGGAGAAATGTTACCGTGGAAGGCAATGAAACAATGACGACGGAATGGACACTGATGGGGGAGTGGTTTTACCCTTAAACTGAAAGCTTTAGTATGAGTGCAAATCTCGTTTTCCCACATTTAAAGTCCACAAATTATGTTATGAACATTCTTTTTCTCACTCTTTCTCTCTCTCTCTCTCTCAAAGAAGCAAACAAGTGGGCATTAGCTATTTTCCAGATAAAGAACCGACAGGATATTTTTCTTTAAATTTCTAACAAATTGGGATGATTCTTTCAATTCTAAATATGATATCATATCGT
The DNA here is from genome assembly GCA_020650975.1 of Apostichopus californicus. Lineage (NCBI taxonomy): Eukaryota > Metazoa > Echinodermata > Holothuroidea > Aspidochirotida > Stichopodidae > Apostichopus > Apostichopus californicus. The sequence goes on along the minus strand of JAIPMN010125350.1, from coordinate 3,284 downwards.
AGCTTTGTACATTTCATTAAAGAAACAATCATGATATAACTGGCTGGTGTAGGTACATGGATGTATTCCCATTTGAGTCGGGGGGGGGGGTAAGGCAGTGGTGCCCCAATCCTGACACCACCCTCCCCTGGGATATGCTTGTAACTAAAGCCAAGCCCGGTGGGTGTGCTGCCCCCCCCCCCCCTGCGGACTGGCTTTTACTTGCAAGCACTCTAACCACTGGGGTCTGATAAGCTAGGCAAGAAATGAAAATATTTTTTAACAGCTGGGAAATGCATGCAACCGATCAGAAGATGACTTTAATACTGTAACAGCAGCCCACAGAAGTATGGAATTGCATGGTGGAATATGTTGTTGTTTTATGAGACCAAAGCTCATCAATGCAACAGATAATTTGACATGGCATTCAGTCATTTTTGGACTTGTTTACTACAGTGTAATGGTTGGGCTTTGTATTTATACTACTTGTTACATTCATGACTCATTTGTTTTACAATAAAATGTTCACTATAGCACCACTGTGAGAGGAACTATATCGTATGTGTGGCCTGCTTATGTGTACCCATCAGTCAATGGAAATATTGTATCCTACATAACTTTAGATGCAGTATCTCCCACACCATTAAGTGGTCAAGTGACCAGGAATGAAGGGGTGGGGCAGGAGAGGGGGTGGGAATGAGCGATTGCTTCCTAGTTCACTTGAAATTTGATGGAACAAAATGGAACGGGTATCCATCTGCAATTGTTTTCTGCTATTTTTCAATTAATGAGATTTATGACATGTGTGCACTACCAATCACTAATTTAATTTTTAAATATTCCTTGTTTCCGCACTGACTTTATTAAAATGTCAGCGGCAAGATAACGAAGGGTCTTGTGTCACAGATCCCGAGTAGGACATTGGTTTTAAGCAGTTATTGAGAATTATACATTATTTCCAAGATTATGTGTTAGTTTGGTTTAATTCATGATTGGGTAAAAAATATTATGTAAAAAGTCACATTAAAAACTTTCTGTATATTATCTGTAGAAAATACTATCTGTGAAATATATTTAAAAAAATGTAGGTAAATGAAATTGTCAGTGTCATGTAAAATATAGAAGATATCAAAGCTGATCAGTTTTTTGGGTTTTGTTTGTTTTGTTTCTTGTTAAAAATGTCAAAAGGGGTGGAGAGTCGGAACGATCCTTCAATTTTGTGAAAAACTTCAAAAGGTTACTTTTCATAAACTTAAAGTGCCTGTTTTTGTAATGAAATTGTGCCCTTTTCCATTTTTGTAATGGAAATATGCCCCCCCCCCCTTTCCCCTGTAAAATCTTACATTTTTTTAGCAGAAAAAATAAATACACTGCTGTAAGAATGTCCTCTTTATTTTTGGTGCAGAATGCAGATAGGGTGAATTTTGTTGGGACAGTTTCATATGATTTCACGGTTTCCCCCAAAAACCAAGTCACATGTCCCAATGCCATTCGAATTAAGTTTGTGAACGCTCATTCTGTCGCCTCTGTTTAAAACACTCTAACAATAGTCATACATATATTTACTCAATAAAACTATAATTGAGCGACGGTAAACTTAACTGAAGACAACGGATTGAAATTTAAAGGGTGTGAAGACTCGCGCAAAAAGAAACGTCTAATGCCGGTAATCTGACCTAGTTTCGAATGAGGTGTATCAGAAGTGTTAGACACCACCATCGATCCCAGAAAATACACACACAGCTTGCTACCGTTGGTAATTAGACACTAGTGTACAGTCAGTACATACAGCTGCGGTCAATACCCACAGCACAGTGTATAAACGATACAGCGATGGACATCTCAGGTCCAGCTCAAGATAACAAGGTATCACGTTTCATTACCGTCTGCATTTTGTAGCGACACGAACAAAACGTCACTTGCAAGCAACAGAAAGTTTACTTTTTCAGATGGCCGCACGCGGTTTGGGGCGAGTCTTCAATGCCTTTAAAAGCCAAATGACCCTTGGCTGGTACGGGAAGCTCGAATCAGGGACGTCATATGATCACATGGTAAGATTTACGACGCTCGGTGCAGGGAGCTGCTAGTAGCAGCTCCCTGCTCGGTGTTTCAGAAGAGACATTTTTACAAGGTTTTTGAACGTCCCATCGATTATCTTGAATAGAAGTTACAAGTGATTTGCCCAATAAACAGCAATTTAAGCCTTTTGTTTGCGTAGTACCCCGTTCACTTGCTTATTTAGTACGGGCGCTACAAGTTTACTATAGAGGGACCACATTTTTCACTTGGCCTACTTATACAAGTGACATTTTCTCACGTTTCTGATAAGTATCCGTCTGTGCAAGTATAATAACAACGGATAACAATTATGACTAGGAAGCTAAACAATCGAAAAAAACAAAGACATCTTTGGCTAGAACGGGATTCGAACCAGTGACCCCGTACATCCATCCGCCCCTCGTGCCGAATAAAAAAAGGTTTTTTGTTGAAACAAAAGTTTAAGAAAAATGTAATTATAGAAAGTACCCTTACATTTTGTTGAGGAACCAGGTAACCGAAAAAGTAGTTAAAAGTGCTTTTGTTAAAAAAAAAATGCAATTTACGGTGGTACAGAACACACAGAGGATCTTTTTATTTAGGCGTTTTGAAATGATTTAGCGGGTGCCCCATCTAGACAACATCACACGTCCTACTGACTATCGGAATTCCGTCCATCCAGGCTCCATCCGGCTACCCCTCCCCATACTTATAGTCCTATTCAAGCCTCCTCTGCCACCTGAGCAAGAAATTTACAATCAAGCCGATCACTTAGTCTAGACCGTGAAAACTTGGGAAGTGCGTAAATAACCTTTCAAAAAATAAATACACTAAAATTAATACTTAAAATACCTCTTGCCCCGGTCATTATCAAAGCAAGAGCTAAATGTGAATAGCATCAATATATTTTTTTATTATAAAGTTGGTATTTATGCCACCAGTGAAATCGTTTCCATAGTAACTTACCATCAAGGTTTCACCACGTATGGCTATATTTGCATACACGTCAGTGTTGCATATTAGTTTGCGTAAACAACAGCATGGGAGAACGTTCTAGACTCGTCGGTCCTTATGAGTATTTAATAAGTTATATACGACTATGACATAAATGACGTCATTGTTCCATTTCGAGTTATAATCTTCGAAAAATCACACACAACAGACATTCTTTTAAGCCACTAAAACGTACATATGTCTTATTAATAAGTTAATGAAATGAATAATGCAGAATACACTTATATTTGTAGCATCATCGGTGCTTATTGATG
>JAIPMN010125309.1:0-10601 GCA_020650975.1 Apostichopus californicus | reverse complement strand
TTGATCTCTAGAGTAAGGCAAAATATGTCACCAAAAACAGAACTAGTATTGTTCGATACAGGTGACAAACGCCTACAGTGGAATTACGACCTACCTTACCGGTTTCGAACCTCTGGACATACAATCAGCGTCCATAGCCTAGTTGGTTAGGGTGTCCGCGTACAAAGCGGGAGGCCCGGGTTCGAATCCCGGTGGAGGCTGGAAGTGTTTTCACTGTTCTTGATTTTCCAACTCATTACGATTTTCATTTATATATATTCATTTGTCTTTGTCGTTTACCTCCATTTCATATATATATAAATATATTTATTTCCTTTTAGTATACGTCATGCATACATATATAAACCAAAGTTGTCACACTATTTATGCTCATACTTACCACTGACTTTAGACAGAATTTTAAGTTTTATTTGCTATAGCCCAGGCAAACGAATTGAGTGATGGTTATGTTTCTACAGCTGTTCTGGTTGCAAGATATACTGTACCTTTAAAATATGCTAAAATGCACGGAATGCTCCTTTTAAGTTTTAAGCTATATTGATAATGATATATGCTCCTTACTGATGAGTGCAGGCCTAAGATGGTAATCTTAATCCATTGTTTTATCAATTCTATAACTCAACGAAAACAGTTTTAACTTAATATTAACAAAAGAGTACCCATGGATGGATGACATTCAACGCTTTTTGTATATACATTGTAAATATGTCATCTGAGTCCATAAAAGACTTGTTTTCCTCTTAAGCTTTTCGTTGCATCTGAGGAACTGACCCGGTTATTTTCTACGTACAGGTGTATTGTATGGAATTATATAGTCCAATCCCTTTAATTAATGAACCCCAGACTCAGATATTTAAAGGGTTAGCCTATTTCCCAAAAATGAAAAACAAAAAACAAAAAACAAAAACAGTTACAAAAAAAGCACTGGATTTTAACGGTCTACATCATATTAATTTTCGGCTAAGTCATCCTTTTGAGCGTAACTTCAGATTTGTAAGATCTCATAAATGGATGAATGAAATCAATACCCCTCCCATTTATGCGGGCATATCCCGTAATAATCTACCCTCGTGGAAGTTCTACTGTCTTATAGTACAATGGGCAAACAGGAACCTTTGTTGGAATCCTTGGGCCAAAGTGAACCAAAATCGCGTTGTATATATCCGAGACTGAGCAATATGGGATGCTCAAGCCTATAGGCCTATTGCTATAACTTTCCAGTACTTGTAAGTCAATCAACTTTTTCCTCCGCAAAATGGCACACATTCGGAAATATCTAACTAAAAAGTCCTGCAAGACCGTCATTCATGCTATAATGTCTGCCAAACTGGATTATGCCAACTCGCTTCTATATGGTTTACCAGATAATTAGCTTCGATTGCTCCAGCGAACACAAAATACAGCAGCCAGAATCATCACACGCTCAAAGATGTTCGACCACATCACTCCTATTCTTCGGCAACTGCACGGGTTACCTGTTTCCTACAGGATAAACTTCAAGATCATCCTGCTCACATATAAAGCCCTGCATGGATTAGCACCAGAATACATGAGTAGCATGATCAGTCGGAAGACCACCACCCGCTCTCTCCGATCCTCAAATCAGCTACTGCTCCATGTACCTAAGTGAAGCTCAAGTCTTGTGGTCAATGATCGTTCTCTAATGCCGCTCCTACTCTTTGGAACTCACTTCCTCTGCACATCAAGTCGGCACCCAACGTTAACATTTTCAAAAACAGACTCAAAACTTATCTATTTTTGACTGCCTTCCCTGAGCACTAGCGCCACTGAGCATTGGTTTTCCTATGGATATTGGCGCTATATAAATTTGCATTATTATTATTATTATTATAACTTGGGGCTTGCTTACCCGATTACTTATAAGACTGTGGGTCGATTTTCTTCAGTGGCCGGATTTCTGCCGAGGGGTTGCCAACTTGAGAAGCAGGGCCTACCTAATAATATACACCACCGACAGTAGTACAATGCGTTAACGGTCACTATCATGTTTGATATACCCTATTGCTGTAACTGTACAAGAATCACGATAGTATTAATCATAATTATACTTATGCTATAGCTTAACCTCAGTTCTTCAAATAATATGTAAGTATTGCAACTGCTTACCTACTCAGTCCCCAATGTGTTTTGAATCTGTCATTATTACATTATGCAGATTTCACAAACCTTAAATTATCAATATCGTCGCTACCTGAGCCATGCAGTGACATCAATGTTTTCGATAATTCCATCATCAGCACTAGAAATAGATCGGCAAAACATTCCACATTTCCGTGAAGACGTATATTCCCAGGTAATCTATTTAACACACGTGAAGTCTGTTATTTCTTCCCGCCTTTGGGGTTGTGAAGTCCTAAGTCCACCGAATACTGTTGATTTTAGTATGCAATTGACAAATAGCTAGGCCTGCTGTGTACCATTCTACTATATACATGAGCAAGGGAGAAAAAAAACCATGCACTAGGATATAACAAGCGACTCTATACCGAACCACAATAAAAAGCAAACAAAGCGTGTTGTATTGATCTGTCTTTTATTATTCATTCGTCTTGCGTTTAAATACGATACAAGCAACATGATACAAAACAAGTGAGTCAGCTTGCCGTATTTGGACTGTGCACCAGTCACTTAGATGATCGCAACAGTTGGTTTTCCCTAGTGGGTTTGGAAGAACCCGCGAGGTTCCTGGGGATACGTGTGCGGAGAGGGGGGGGGGGGGGTAGGAGGGGCTGTATCGAAACTGTTATAGATAATTGTGCGGTACAATCACCAAATAGAAAAATTACAATTCACTAGCTCATCATTTATTTCTATCAAACGGAATATTCAATCCAAAAATTGTTTAATTCCACAGCATTTTCGGAGTATGTAGAATTCAATCATTATAGTCTTCGTCAAGAACTCCCGCCAAGGCTAACACCTGAAGACACGTATACACCAGCCAATCTCGATTTTACTTTTTGTACTATCGTTATGACGATTTCGATCTTCCCACCACCCTCATCCCCCATCTTAATTGTACTTAAAACTATAATACTACTCCCCCCCCCCCCACCTCCTTTGTATAGCCCATTGACCTACGATATTTGTTGTGCCTCAAAAGTTAGCTTACATGTACCGGGAGATTATTTTCTACAAAACCAGAACATCAAATTTTTTTCTTTCATATTTTCCATAATCCGTCTTATTTTCGCAACTCCTCCCCCCCCCCCCCCACATTATTGATATCAAAAGTCAACAATGTATGTGCAACGAGTCGAAATTCGAGATCAAACCTTATATAAGTTCAAGTTGAAGCTGGATATAGACGAAAGTTTGAAATGAAATAGTTAGAAGATAAAAAAAAGTGTCAAAAATTTCGAGAAAACTGTCAAGATTATAGAAACAATATATAGTCACACATGTATGGAAAAATTTGAGACAAAGACTGTCGAAATATTGACATGTTTTACAAGAATTGAACAAAAACTTGAAATAAGTCAAAATAGCCGACATCCTGAAATAAAAAGCAGAAATTCTGGTGTTGCAGGTTGAAAGTTCAAATTTGAGAATAAGTGTAAATTTAAGTTAACAAAATTGCTGAAAATCTGAGGAAAGGCGAAATTTTGAGATAAGAAAGGCGAAAGTTTGAGACGAAGTGCTAAATTTTCAGTACCCCATCTGGATCACCGTAGCCGCTGATTTACAAGAGTAAAATTTCCTCCCTCCCCAACGACAACCATTATCCCCCCCCCCCACACTTTCCTTTTTGATTGCTTCCTTCATTACTGAAAGGAAACGAACTATGTCGTTTATTATCATGTACCATGATTTCTGTCAACTCAATACCCACCCCTTCCCTTCACACCAGAGCCTAAACTACGTCTATGGGGAATACCATGTTAATAGTCTCACACATAGTAATGTGTCATGTTTTCAGCTTTGTACTCGTGCCAAACATACTGGATTATTGTTCATGGTATTACCGTCGCTGTGTGTATATCGTTCTCTGGTGTATCGATGACAACTTCTTTTACCATTGAAACTACCCCCACCCCCACCTCATTCAAACCCTCATTCTCAAAAGTTTATATTTACTACTATATGCAGTGGCGTAACCAGCGGGCGGGGGCACAGTCAAACAGTGGAGGAGCTAGGGGTATTGGTCAGAGGGGGCGAGAATGGTCTGTAGGGGCGCATTCGACACTATCTAAGCGGAGCGCCACCACAGGTTGGCGCGGAGCGTACAAAATTTTTTTGAGTAAAGATACTCCCTAGATCGCTGGAAATGACCCTTTCCGGGCCTTGCTAATTTGCAGATAAACGAAGAATAAATAGCCGTTAGAGCATTTTGTCAGAATATTACTGCAAGAAAATGTGACAAATGTCAATAGGTAGATGAGAGCGCAATAAAAATGTAAATAATCGCGAATAAGTAAAAAGTGGTAAAAAGCTGAAAAGGGCGCCAGCAGTCCATTTGAGTCCGTCAGGGGGGGCATTCGCCCCCCTGACTGTATGGACGCTCCGCCACTGCTGAGTCAAACATATTGTCGCCTATCACTTTCCCCCTCCCCCAAATGACAATGGTGGGCAAAAATACAAATCAGGCGAAAAATAAAAATGCATTTCAAGGCTCAATTGAACCAGTTCACGGTTCAACGTAATTATTTTGCTTTCTTCCATCCCCCTCCAACCAAATGAAGCGGCGCTATTCATCTTTAGTAGACACGAACGGTTGCAGGTCAAGCAAAGGTTATGTTTACAAGATGGGAAAATTCCCTGTGTTGACATCACAAAAATTTCTGTTGTTGACATGTGCACTGAAGAAATGAAACATACGAGTACAAGAGTTTAGGCCTTATTACGGATTACGTGCCTTAGGACCATCCCCGCCCTTACTGGATTTAGGTCTCACGGAGGATACAATTTCAACCTCAAGTAACAGGGAACCTTAACAAAGAAGGTTGGTAAAATATTAACCATTTTCACCATGATTAATCATAAGAATATAATGTTAAGATAGTGATTATTAGTCTTGCTTTTCGAAGTTTTACAGGAGGCCTGACTCTTACTTGTACTAGTTATATGGCCTAGGCCTATGCTGACCTATTTTGCACTTACTAATACTAGTCGAACATGCCTACAGAAGCGGGATGGATGTAGCATTGAATCAAAAATAAATATCAACAAAAACAAGTGATGGGCTTAAGTGCGAATTAAATTTTATCCTTGGAAGGCAGGAACTTTAACTACCCTAGGCCTAGAGGCCAAAATCTGATTTTAGTCATAACACTTTTCTTGCTTCAGTCTGAGTTAGGCCTAAAATAGAATCAGCACTGCAGCCTACCACTGATCAATAGTCCAGTTATGTACATCAACAATAGCCAAGGGACAATAGGTGAATTCACACAATAGACACGCCCAGGGTGCACCCCTGGGTGTCTTAAACAAAGGGGCTTGGGTAACACCAGGGCCTTAACTTAGGGTAACACTAGGTAACAAGGTTGTGTGTACATATTCTATATTCCCAGTATTGTTTGAATTTGTCAGAAAAAAAAAATGTTTAGCCAAACATCAAAACATGCAAAACATTAAGCAGCAAATTGATTGCCATAATTAGTGTGAAATAGTTTTTCCTGATTCTTGAAACTGTTAGACTTTTATGTTGTTGGTTGTTTTTTATATTTTGGGGGTGGGGTGGGGTGGTGGGGGGTGGGAGGATCTTGCTTTTGTATGTGATCACCAGAAAACATCTCTCTTAAAGTTCATATTGTCTAACTTTAATCCAGCTGTATTTGTGTTGGATTGATTGAATTTGAGAAAATGTTATGTTCAGGCTTTTTAGTGTCATCTTTTTTGATTTATGATAGGGAAATTCATCATTATTTATTTTCTTAGATTTTGACCCTCTCAAAAGATGTTGTCCTATATGCAGTGATATGTATAGTAAAATTAGCTTCACAACTTTTGGTGAGGGTTCACTAAGCCTGTTGACTTCTGGTTGTGTTGTTAGAACTAGATATGCATAGTTTGCCACTTGTATTACCTTTATTATAATGTAAAATAACTGACCTAATGGTAAGTTTATGTGTATAGATATTTGATCATTTCTTTTTTCTTTCCTATTTTGACAACAAAAGTTAATTAAGATGTTTAGGAAATATGACTTTATTACGATGTGATGTTCACACATATGTGGCTTGTACCAATGTACATCAGTTAATTTATAATGACTCTAGTTTTTCTTTCAAAACATCTCAGTAAAACAACATCTCAGTAAGTCAGGCCAGGTGAGCCTCTGGTATCACACACAGTGTGACACAGGGAAGACAATGTCATGTTCTTAAAGGGTGTGAAGACTTGCGCAAAAAGAAATGTCTCATGCCGGTAATCTGACCTAGTTTCGAATGAGGTGTAAAAGAAGTGTTAGACACCACCATCGATCCCAGAAAATACAAACACAGCTTGCTACCACCGGTAATTAGACACTAGTGTACAGTCAGTACATACAGCTGCGGTCAATACCCACAGCACAGTGTACAAACAATACAGCGATGGACATCTCAGGTCCAGCTACAGTTAACAAGGTATCACGTTTTATTACTGTACTGTCTGCATTTTGTAGCAACACGAACAAAACGTCACTTGCAAGCAACGGAAAGTTAACTTTTTCAGATAGCTGCACGCGGTTTGGGGCGAGTCTTTGCCTTTAACCCTATTCTATGTACTGTTTAACTGACCTGAGGAAAGAAGGGTATTTTAAAAATATAATTTTTAATGCTACAAATGCAATAAAATGGGTTATTTGACTGGCACAATGGAACAAATGCAGCTAACAGTAAAGTAATAAGCACCAGCATCAGACTTGCTGGTTCCTTACAAAAACATAGACATATATAAAAAATATACAAAGAAAATGTAACAGTATCCTTATTAGCTGTGCCTCTAGCAATGTCACAACACCACTACACCACTAACAAACTTTTACATTATAACACAACGGCAAGAAGCGATAGCAACTAAGATAAACCCTCCCCAGAATGTCCCTCATGAGTAACATTAGGTGCATAATGTAACAGTATGATTGCTTGAATGTGGTCCTTTATACTTAAATTGTCAGGTAAACCCTTCGTTACTAGAGACAATGGATCAGTAGATGGACTGTGACGTCATCATGGCACATGTCCTTCAAGAGCTGTCCTTTAAGATTTGTAATCGTTTCTTATTCATCCTTGGAATGTGATCCAATTGGAAATGCACATTTAACCGTTCATGCATTCACAATTCCAGGCCTAGTCACAATGGCAATAATGTACACATGATAGAGAAAAACAAAGATCTTGAAAATTTGACTCTTTTTGCAACAATCAGTACCTTGGTACAAAATTTTGTGATAAATTAGAAAATATGTTTGATTGCATGATTGACTGTATTCTCAACAATTAAAATATGATTTATTACTGGTGCAGTTTAACCAAAGCGCATGAGTAAACAATCTGAACCCAAGTTTTGATAACATCTAGGTAAAAACCAATGTTTTAAGTGGAACTGGTGCTTAGAAAACTTAAAACAGTTGATATCATTTTGTGCATATTCTGGTAGCATTGTTACTGTTTCATTTCCATATCTTTGAATCTATTCTGGAATGCTGCCATCTCTTTTCCCTGTAAAGACTAGATAGTTCCTTGTGTACATACTGAGGTAACTGTTGCAACTACATCTTCATTATTTGAAATGTTTACAAAGTTTTAAAAGGATATTCCAGTTGCAGACATTACATTTATCTTAAGAGAAAAAAAGTCAACTTTGTAAGTTAAACAAAATATGGCATTTTCTTGTCCTTAATAGGAATTTCTGATGGCAAACAATGTGAAACTTATATGGAAAGAGAAAAATATTCCACACTGCTAGTTGTAAACCCTATATCAATATCTTGCCCCTAACTTGAGATATGGTTGTTTGAATGCAACATTGTTTGACTGGCCAAACCTTCAACTACTCCAGGAAGTTGGACCACAGTAAGGGGTCTGTGACATCATCTGGGCAAATGCTCTTCAAAAGCTTACTTAGACGATTATAATATTCTTGTATATTTATCCTTGAAACCTAATACACTTGAAATGTTTGCTTAGCTGTCAAAGTTCTCTATATTTAGAATTTCATTAAAATGTATTCTTTTTATATAAATATTCTTTTCCTCTGTGGATAAATGAGTGACAAATACTAAAGGAAAACAGACATTTCCAGCTGAATTGCCCAGATGACATCATCCATTCTGCAATTGCCAGATGCAATTTACAAAATATCACATAATTTGAAAAAAAAAAATCTTTGCACAACAAAATGCTATGAGGATGCGGTTTTCGCCGACAGATTCAGTAAATTTTCAGCAACTTTGCTGAGCGATTGACTTGAGTCACCAGAATATCCTCTTAACTCAAGATTTGGTCGATTGAAGTGTAACCTCTTTGACTGACAGATCCTCTCCCTTACTCTAAGAAATGAATGAATAGGAGCAGGTGTGTGATGTCATTATGTCAGATCTTCTTCAAAATCTTTAATTTTCCTGTCATAATGTTGTTATTGATTTATCCTTCAAATGTGATACATTTGGAATTTCTGCTCAGCTAGCAATGTTCTCTGTACATTCCTAATTTTATCAAAATGTATAATTTACTGACATAAAACTTATTTCACTCTGTGTACAAATGATTTAAAGAACAAGAAAAATCATGTTCAGCTCAAGACATATTATTCATTCTGCTGTCGCCAGATGTATGCATTCACAAAATGTTACCAAAGTTGAAATGTGATGTCTTTTCATACAAAATGATAATAATGTAATCTTGACCAAAGCATGTGTAAAAGTTAGATGGCCTGATGTTTCGATCCTAGCAGTATCTTCTTCAGAGGCTAAATGGCAGAGATTTCGGGTTTCTTCTGCAATTTCCTGTCTATCCAGTATCAAAATATTTAGAATCCCTCTGAATTCATAAAGAGTAGGTTTGGACCTCTAATTTTTTGGTACCTTGTAGCAAGGGCGTAGGAACCGGGGGGGGGGGGGCTGGGGGGCACCAGCCCCCCCAGTGAAAAATATGGTGGGGCGGAAGTATCATTCCGCCCCCCCGCTCCGCAGGTCAGAAAACCCCTTTTTCATTTCCAAATGAGAAAAAAAAAATCTCATTTGGAGCACCAAATTGCATCTAAGGCCAGGTGAAAATGCAAAATTATTTACAAAATGGAGTGGGTGTTGAAGTGTGCTATATTGCACCAAATTGCATCTGAGGTTACCTGGAAATGCAAAAAAATTCCAAAACACCCCCTCCCCTTAGACCCCTCCCCCAGGCCGGCCATCAGTCTTCAGCCCCCCCACTCAAAAGTACCTTCCTATGCCACTGCCTTGTAGTGTGAAGAACATGTTAAAATCCTACTCATATTAATGCTAATAATAGATTTAAAAAACTAAAAAATGGCAATTTTTACAACAGAACTTGAATCCTCTCTCAGTGTGCCCTCCTGATTTCCACCTGAGGAAGAGAAGTCTCACATATCTGATCGCCAGTGATTGGCCGGTGAGATTAGTTTGAGCATAGTTGAAGGAGTCTCCCTAGAACTCACACTGCCAGCTTTAACATTACTTAAAGTCTAAGTCCTGTTTCATTCAATACGTGTTGCCTCTGAGAGGTATTAAGCCTCTTAGAGTAAGATAGAGATCACACAAGAGTGATGGTAAGATTTCAATAGACAATGAACTTCAAGTACAACAAAGCAAGTACACATTAAGCAGCACAGTATAGAATACATTATAACCGATGCCTTGCGATGAGCTTTAGAGGTATAACAAGACCGTGAGGAGAAGTTTGTGCAGCAACTCGCCATAACTTAAATTCTACTAATTAAAACAATAACTGCAAAGTTCACTTGATGATAATTAGTATGATGTCAAGAACAATGTGAAGTCAGTTTCTTGTATACAAATTAGGGTAGCCCTTTTGATACTTTTACTGGGAGAGAGGCATAGGCTTTCTCTTTTTTTTTGCTCCTTTTTCCCCCAAAATGATTTATCTTTCGCAGAGGGTAAACACTGCAAATCTGCTGTAGCACAAATATCCCATGTCCCGGTCCCCTACCCCCTGCAAAATAAGCAAAAACAACCCCCCCCAATAAAATATAAAAAAAATATATATATTATGCTAGTTTATTCATTAGTTAGCTATTGCAAAGGCAATAATTTGCTTTAAAAATCACATCTCATGGTCATTTTGTCATTTCATTGGTGCTTTTCGGAATAGTGCCCTCACTTTGAATCTGGCCTGCTACAGTTTGAAATTGTTTAGAAATGTCGCCCCTAGATTTGAATTTTTGCCTGATCATTGTGTATGTAGTATATATATTTTAAATGACTCAAAGACTGTGTGTGCGTGGGTGGATGAATCAGGGTGATGGAACCTGAAACTTAATTTTGTTGACCTATGAATCTCAGCTTTTGTTTATCTATTACTCACAAGGTTGATTTTGTAAACATGATAATATTCTTTCCAGGAAAATGTCTGGTCAGCTTGGTTTTTGACAATATTTTCTGTGTCCTGACCAGTTTCCCC
>JAIPMN010125272.1:0-12062 GCA_020650975.1 Apostichopus californicus | reverse complement strand
ATACCAGTTTACTTCGACATATCATCGATTTATTTTACTTATCATCGATTTAAATCGATGATAAGTAAAATAAATCGATGATATGTAGAATGAAACTGGTATATGTCGAGCTAAATCGATGATATGTAAAATAAATCGATGATATGTCGAAGTAAACTGGTATATGTCGAGCTAAATCGATGATAAGTAGAATAAATCGATGATATGTCGAAGGAAACTGGTATATGTCGATTTAAATCGGTATAAGTCGATCTCCCATGATTTGAGACTGATGGCCCGCCATATAGGCCATGCTAACGAGGTACAGTACAGTTGGACTACAGTCTAGGGCCTAGCCTATGCTAAGTCCTATAGGCCTCGGACTGGGCTAGTTTCATTAGACCAAGGCCTAGGGGCATTACACTAGCTACAATTACAGTATAAAAAGGCAAGGTAGCCAATATAATCTTATATCAATGTATATGTCATTCAGAAATCTCACGTATCAAGGCGTAATGCATTCCGCCAACGCCACTGTAAAATTCGACAACGCGAAGTTGCTCAACAGGGGCTGCCATTTTGTTAAAGTAAACGTTGCCTGCATTTCAGAGTCTTATTCATCACAGTATTTGGTTTAGGAAACATTTGTACGGCGGTGTATAACGTCCATTGTATTGCACTTTATCTACAACTGTACGACACGTTACGTTGGTTTACGAACTAAAATCGTTACTTTCAAAGCCCCTCAAGATCAGATAGAAGCTTTTAATTTAATTGATTTACTATACGCAATGACATAGTCATATGGAGGGAGGGGAAGAAAACCAACCCACAGAAATTGTAAAAAACGTAAGCAAGTATACACAAATCGCTGTTGTTATTGATAGCACCGTTTTGCATAATTCTTAGCTCTTTTAACCGAAACAACATTTTCTCAAAGGTAGGGGGTACCTCTCCCATAAGAACTCTTCCCCGAAAAGACGATTAGCAAAATGTTGTGCCTCCCCCCCCTCCCTCCAAACCCATCGTAGGCGTCACCAGCAATTCCAATCTTGGGAGAAAGTGGGAGAGGAAGGTTTAAAGAAGGGGGGGGGGGAGGTAAACATTGCCTTGTGGTATTTTGAAGTGAACAACTTTAGGGGGCTAGGGCACAGGTCCGACATCCCAAACCCCTTCCCCACTCCATGCTTCAGTCTGTGACCTAAATAAAATAAAATTTATGAATTTTATAAATATGAAGAAATTCATAATTGCATGTGTACCTTGATATCATATAACCATGCAAACTCGTTGAAGATGAATTTTGATCGATTTCGAAACCGTGAGCAACGTGGTCCAAAAATAACAACAGCAGCAATTAACTTGTTCCCTCTATATCACTATATAAACTATTTTTGGTCAGGAATGCTTTAGTCACGGAAACTGCGCATGCATCACCTTAGGATAGTTCTAGTTCGCATATTGGAGCGATTTTGACGAAGCGCATGAAGAGGAATGACACTGACATTTTACTGGAAGTATCTCATGCCCCTAGCTGTGGTCACATGCCCCTGGAATGTATCTCAGGCCCCTAGCTGGGGTCACATTTCACTGTAACATATCTCAGACCTCTAGCTGGCGTCACATTTCACTGGAATGTATCTCACGCCCCTAGCTGGGGTCACATTTAACTAGAATGTATCTCAGGCCCCTAGCTGGGGTCACATTTCACTGGATTGTATATCAGGCCCCTAGCTGTGCACATTTCACTGGAATGTATCTCACGCCCTTAGCTGGGGTAATATATCACTGAAATGTATCTCACGCCCCTAGTTGGGGTCACATTCCATTGGAATGTATCTCAGGCCCTTATAGCTGGGGCACATTTCACTGGAATGTATCTCAGGCCCTAGCTGGGGTCACATTTCACCGGATTGTATATCAGGCCCATAGCTGGGGTCACATTTCACTTGAATGTATCTCACGCCCCTAGCTGTGGTCACATTCCATTGGAATGTATCTCAGGCCCTTATAGCTGGGGTAATATTTCACTGGAATGTGTCTCAGGCCCTTATAGCTGGGGTCACATTCCACTGGAATGTATCTCAGGCCCTTTCTGGGGTCATATTTCACTGGAATGTATCTCAGGCCCTAGTTGGTTCTCAAAATCGATTCTTCTGTGGGGAACGTTTTCAAAAGTCATCCTTTTTTCTCTCGTATAGAGAGATTCAAGCACAAAATGCATGTGTTAAGGAGACATTCAATTTGTTATGATTTTTTTTCAATCTCCTGGCCGGGGCATCCCGGGGTGGACCATCAGAAGTTGTTGGATTTTGAGATATTTGTTGTGCTCTCTCCATGGTAACGATTTTAAAGCAAGAAAAGGACATGTCAGAAGGAAGAATTTAAGTTCTGTAGAAAGTATTCCAAACCTGGAAGCTGCAGTGCTTTCAGATCTGTTGTAGCAATTTTAACTTGAGCACAGATAAACATTCAAATCAATGGTATGTATTTCAAAGCCTCTTGATATATGTGGGAGGGGGGTTGGACATAGTCCAGGGGGAAAATTCCCGGATTGTGATGCAATTTGTTAGCCTTATATAATTCATATAAAAGAAAATTGGATGTAATAGATAGTCAATTTTGTTATACCTTCAAATTCTCGGGGAGGGGGTCAGTATAGGGTAAGCATTGTTTGAAGGAGTGTCCCCCTGGTCCCCCGCACCCCTATAATTCATAACAGTGGGTAGAGCTTATCTTGTATCATGCAAAGTAGTACTAATGCATTTTTTTAATTCAATCTAAATTCCCTGACTCAATTGGCTTTAATCATCACATAACGCCTGCTGGCTTAATTCTCGCCTGTCCTACCTACCACATGCATGGTAGCTGATGGCTGGGCGCAAATACATTGACATTTGTGTATAGACTTTTCAATTCGACAACAGAAACATCAAGGATAACTCCAAGTTTGGGAAATCAATATTGGTAGAAATTAAATAGAGTTAAGACTATATATTCAAGTTAGTATCATGTTCTAACACTAACACTGAGTTAGAATATAGTATAAGTAGATGAAGAAAGGACGGATCACAAAATCTTTTGATTTTATTTTTTCTTATTTTACAAGTCATTATCATACACGGCGGTTCTGAAGGGACAAACAAGTTTTAGATTACTGCTTCAATATATAACACGCATTCAGACAATTTGATATTTTTTGTCAAGGTGTCATGTTAGTTGTAACTCTTAAATTAACGAGGTTTTGACGTTCTGTGTTGTTTAAGACACAACACGGCATCTTGATCATTAAATGTTGCCTTTTATTGTTGTGTTACTTGACATGTCAACAAATATCATTATTTTGATATATTTCCAAGTTATGGGTTATCTAGCTCCATGGGTTAAGGAAGCAATTCGACAATTTATCAATTTTCGTCAATATGTCATGTTATCGTGTTGGTTGGCATCTCGTCAAATATTATATACGTGTTTGAATTGTTGCCACAATAAACATAAAACAACACGGCAATTTGACAATTCTTTTTTTTCAAGATTTATCAGGTAAGCGTGACTTTTCAACTCGACAAAGTAATATATATGTTTGATGTGTTGTCAAGGTTATTACAAAGCAACAACTCGACTACTTCCTGAAAGTCTGAAACTCGAAAACAATATACAAAGTTATTCTGATGACGTGTTGTACTGTCACAATAGGTCTATATCTTGGCTGTACCTCACAAACCACCATACGATTCATCATAATAATCATAAACAAAATAATAAACCAATTATCATATCAAATATATCTATGATGGTCAATATAGTCACAAGTTACGTAATAATTTGGAGCAATTAACTGTACAATTAAATGTATACCAGACAGCAACAACTAGATATGGGTTTATTTACTTTCTGACAAAACGAAGACATGTTGTAATGCATGGCAAGTACAATGTAAGGTGTCTTGAAACGAAAACAACAAACCACAGTGAAAGGTCCATGTTAATACTCTCTAGTAGGATGACGGAACGATTAGCAAATATTGTCACTTCCAAGTTAATCACGTGAAACAACTAATCGAATATGAACTGCATGGCTGACCAACTATATTCTTTCATATTACCTATGTTCATTAAACAAACAGATTGCTCATTAGCTTATTTATTCACTTAAATGGTAGAAACGGTAAAAGAATAAAAAAAACAGGAAAAAGAAAGTGAATTAAATCAGAACAATAGAAACATCGCAAATTTAAAAAAAAAAGTATAAACATTATGTTATATCGGATATAATATACAAAAAGAAAACAACTATTCATGAAAGTCGACTTAGAGCTAATCTTACATTTTTTACATCATAATTTTACTATTGAAAGATTACCCCAGGAATGGTTACAATAATATATGTAAAATGAGGGTATACAATGTTAGGACCTGTGTGATTGGTTGCGACAGTTTTAGAGCTTGGGTAATTAAAGCAAGGCATACGAAACTGCAAGAACGTTGGTAACAACAAAATAACGATATTTTCCTGAAATTTTGACAATGTGCAAACGATTTTCAAATAACTTGCAATTATAAAACCTATGATTAAATGTATCAAGTGAATTGTTGAACTTAATTATAAAACCTGTGATTAAGCGTATCAAGTGAATTGTTGAACTACTGTTGATCTCATCCTTGAGTAAACTTCAAGACCTAGATGTATATAGAAGTACGATCATTCATTTCAAGCTTCAGTACAAAAAAAAGAAGTCAGATTGTCATTATATTGTTCGAATTATTATTGAATGACGTAACATACACGTCACTGTGTTGTCCTTAGACTGCAATGAA
This sequence comes from Apostichopus californicus, assembly GCA_020650975.1. Lineage (NCBI taxonomy): Eukaryota > Metazoa > Echinodermata > Holothuroidea > Aspidochirotida > Stichopodidae > Apostichopus > Apostichopus californicus. The sequence continues at coordinate 7,266 of JAIPMN010125272.1, read as the reverse complement.
ACTTAAGGGAAGATACAAAACTAAAGTATTAATGTACATGAATGTAAATAATAAGATGCAAGAGAGTACAATAGATAACCGATCATTATATTAAAATTTACCCATTAAGTACAACATCTTAATGTTATGCAATGATCACTATGTTACGTAACATACACGTCATCGTAACGACACCAAAGATTATGTTTACAGTTGGCTTTAAATTCTATAGATTATAGCATGAACAATGAACAAAGGCAAAGTGGCAAAAAGGCACCAATTCCTCCTCCCATCCAAACGTTCACAAATTTCAGTGTGATTGCTCCGTCTTGGATGCTGAAACGTTAGATGTATGATAATTGAAGCATGATATTTAAATGATACACGAGAATATTGAACTGAGACAAGAATAACACTCATTGCCTCTGATTTTAGTACTGTTTGCTATTTCCATTACGTTATATGCTTACGGTCGTTGATAATAAACATCTATTCGCAAAATATGATCAATAATCAGAAAGGAAAACACGGTTAGCTAAATAAAACAGTCTGCTATGACATCTCCAGAGACGTTAATGAGAAGAATGCCAGTCTATCTGCTCTCTCTCCACCTCTCTCCTACTCTCTCTGTTGCTATCTCTCTCTGGGAGAGTACACGTTAGACAGCTTCTGTTCCTCGTGGAGATAACCCCAGCTCAGATATGTAACCTAGAAAGATACCAAATTTTTACTGTCTAAAGAGTTGTTACCTCCACGAACTGTTGCAGTTTATGAAGGGATGGCACAAAATAACAGATGTCACTTGCTACACAGATTGACAGCTATCCCTGCTACACATTTACAGACATCACCTGCTACACATACTGAAGGAGATCCCTACAACGAATAATAACAGCTATCACCTGCTACACAGAAAAACACTAACATAGTAACAGGAGACCCCTGCTACACACACTGCCAGAAATCCTTGCTACACATAGTAACATGCATCACATGAGATAGCTGTTTTGAGTGATATTTTTGTCAGTATTGCTGACAGAATATGTTATCTGTTTATCAATGAGGTATTCTAAGGCTTCAATCCTGTCAGAGTATATCCAGAACTCAGTGTAAATTACTTTATGAGAAATAAGCTCCTCCCCCTTCTGTCTATCCAACCTTTAAATGCAACAATTGACCACTCCAAACAACATTCATTTTGTTACATTTTGGTTTCAGTTGAGAAATCAATTTGATAACGGTTAGGAAGTAGCGATACGGATTTAAAATTACATATTTGTAGGTGTGTAGTCTGTTTGTTACAAAAAGTCTCATCCAAACTAAAATATTTATTTTATAACAGTGGAGTTCTCAAGAAACTGCGATATTCCTAACTTACCTCATGAGACTGTCCATTTCTTCCTAGGCCTTCTCCGATTCTGTGCTGCATCCTGAAAACCCCCAAAGGAATTCACATTTATTCATTCTGACAGGATGATTTGAGAAACATCTTACGATTACTTTCATTTGTTTCATTAAAGACATATCGTATCTTCTTCTTACTTAATGGAGATCGTAATGAGTACCCTACCTCTGTTATATCACAATACGTCATAAGTACTCCTTCATGCTGGTATGATATCATTTTTTTAAATATAATTAGGGTTAGGTGAAGAGTTAATTTTAACATTCCCTACAATCTTCCAAAGGAACAATCTGGACTTTACTCTATAGTGCTATTGTCTAAATTTACTTTGTATACTTTATAATTGTCCAACAATTGATTATGATCCTGTAAGCAATATGGTACAACTTCAATACATTGGAACCCTGTAAGCCTTTACTTGGTTATGAGTGTCAACCTTGTCAGTCATTGCAGACAAAAGATATCACTGTCATATCATCACAGTGTATGTAGCACACTTATTTATTCAAGTCTGTCAGTAGCTGCTTGCTAGGATCAGTGCTGACGTTGGTAACATATACTACTTGGGATGACCAGCTTCCCTAGTTAACCTCCTTCACTAATAGACATGTACATATAGCTATAGATGGAGATGTTCAACATTTTGCCAAGCTGACACTCAGTAACTGAGAAGCCATGGATTAGAGTCGCTGAATCAGAGGTGTGATTTTGACGCGGTTGGCTATTTAAATGTTTTGAGTTTGAAAAAGGAAATTATTGAAGAAAGCAAGCCAGCGCAGCCAGTTGTTGTAGTTTTTGGGGATTTTTTTGTTAAGAGCTATCAAGCTATAAAACATTTACTATGTTTTCTGTATATTAATAACTATTCGATTTGAATACTTAATATACAACTGACATCAATCATGCCAACAGGATTCATATATCCCTCTGTATATATTGCATGCTTCTCTCTTTTCTTTTTGTCTAGGCTCCCAATTGACATTGACCTGATATATGGAACTTATGGTGTATCACTCCGCTACAAATAAAATTTAAATTAGTTCGGTTTTACTTATAATGTTTTACAATCTACTGCATAGTCGATTGTGAGCAAAGTTTATAGATCACCTGATTGTGTTGTTCATATTCCTAGGGATATGTAATCTTTCAATTATTGTCCTGAGTATGATAAATATCAATTCTTTCTATAGATCCTCCTTCTTTCTCTAAATTTCGTTTTTCTACAGTATGCACCCCGAGTCTATACTTAGCATGCACAATCTTTGTCCCCGCATCTTTAGATGGTCACAAGCTTCCATCTGGTCTTCTTTCACAATATCTCTGTTCTACCTGTACCTCTATTTCACCACCCTGACCATTTTCATCTTAGCTAATACTTTTTAAATGTTAGCAAGGGACATCCAAAGTATGCAAATTGGGAAAGCTACTCATCTGGGATATACTTTGGTTGCTAATTACAAATTACGAATGTGAGTAGGTATACGGGCACATTTTGAAAGATTGATAATTCCATATTGCTACAGAGACTTCTCCAAGCCTTAGGAAAGAACAACTTGAATAACAATTGGAATTAGTGAGCCATCTCCTGTTTTATACATGGACAATTTCTAGCTGTTTTTTGACAAAATGTACTTGCACCCATTTTTTCTCACTGCTTTTAATTTCAATAAGTTGCATACCCATCTAAAATGATTTAGAACTGTCTTATTATTCTTACTAACCTTGTTGGTATACATACTCTTGCAGGTCCTTTCGACCAGCTGATTGCAAAGCCTCTCCTAGCAGTCCACAGGTTGCTTCTTTACCTTTGGATCGTTTCCATGTTAATAACATCTGATAAACTTTTTCCTGTACCATTTTGTAATTTGTGTCGATGGCTTCAAGCTTTGGTTCTCCAATTTCAAGCTTTCTGCCAACAATCTTCCATCCATGACATAATTGTTCAGACAAACCCTTTCAGAAAGTGTTAAAGAATAGTTTGATTTCATCCATAGAAAAACAGCATATTTAAATCAGAAACATTCCATTTAGCAATTAAACAATTGGTTTTGGTGTGCATTGTTATCAAAGCTATATAATGTAATATAGTAAACGAAACAGCTACCAGTGAGAGAGAAACACAGCTACCTGTACCATATCATTTGACTCCATTATTATTGTGACAGTCATGTGTAGTTTTATGTTCTTGTTGGTAGTTAATGTATATCTTTCCTTAACTATGGAATCAACTGCCATCGATATTTTTGAAACAAACCTTGTGTACCTTACTTGTTCTTGTTGGTAGTTCATGCAACTCTCCACTTATAATGACATAATACCCAAAAGCTACCAACTGACAAGACTAAGAGCAGTTTTTAATAGCTAACAAAGTAATTTTCTTATTGAAGGTAACTCAGTTTACCTGAATGGTACTACCACTGACTTGTCACTAATTTATTTCATGAGCAAGGATCGAGTAAATTTACCTGGATGGTAGCAGTTGTAACAACAAGGTCTGATGCTGATGTGCTGGGCTGTTTAACACTTGAAGTGCCAGGAGCCTAGTTAAGATTAAACAGTATATTAGTAAAAGCTCTAAACACAGTTTGTAACTGACTCTACAAATCTATAACACACAACAAGACAATCCAATGAAATAGTAATGTTTGTACCTGCTCATATTGCCTTCTTACAGCTGAGTTGTGATAAACCAGAACCAGGTGCTTCATAGAGACAGTGTTATATGGATGCTGGGTAAAACTTTAGTCAAATTTGATTTTCCTAAGAGACGTCGAGATGGTGGTATATCCTATTTTTGTGCTATTAATTGTTCATGATAGACAGTCCAGTGCTATTGGAGTACTTATATAAGGTGGACCGGTGGCTAAGCAGAAAGTAAGATGTTTTAGTGAACTATAAATTACAAGAATATCTGGGCGATGCCAATACTTCTCACTTTCAACGAGCACAGCTGTCATAGCACAACACCACATAAGGTATGAACAAGGTACAGGTGTTTGCTTGACCTGATATGTTACATATGCATTGTTAATAATAATAATAAGAATAATTTATTCTTATATAGCGCTTTACATCAAAAGAATGATCTCAAAGCAGCTTCACAGAAATGCATAAAATAATACAACTTAAAAAATATTACAGCTTATTATATTTATTTTACTTAACTGTTTTAAAAAAGTAAGTTTAAATGGGTTTTACGTGTTTTCATTCTTTTGTCTTCCACAGCGAAGAGCAATTTTCACACCCAACAGTAAAACGAAAAATCTTAAACAAAGTTCGTCAAAACATCGACATTTTACTACACAGCTTTCAGGCTCTTGTAGGAAGTAAATTATTGGACACAGATTTTGGCAAATGCGACAAAGTCACCGACAATATGAGTACCGTACAACAATTAGAGTAGTGCACGTCCGTCTAAAAAGTTAACCATTGTCGGAAAATGGGACCTAATGTGCTAGTATTGTGGTATCACCATTCCTTTTTATGTTTGGATGTTGAAGAGGACGAAGTAATCATATGTTGTTTTTTTACAAAAAATCTGGAGGATTTAGAAAATATTGGATGAACAGTAATATTCCGCAGCGACAGCTGGCATAGGGGTTGGTTAGCACTATGCTAACATTTGAGCTCTTCTAGCTCAAAATCTAAACGGTCATAGTGGCAACAGTTTAATGTGTTGTCAACGTAAATGTAATATCATGCTGAATACAAATTTAATACATTTTGTGAAGCTCAACAAAGACTGAACAGTATCTGCAGAACTCATAGAAACTAAACTTTTTGATGAGATCTTACTTGGATAACATTGGCTCATACCATGAGCCATCCATGAAACTACACATGTATGGTTCCCAGGCAGTTTGGGTTAGGTTTATAACAAGTATTATCTGGCCCTTTTCAACAGTAAATAAAGGTCATCATATAGAGCCACCCAAGGCTTTATATACCAGCTAGCTCAAAACGGCGATACCCCCCCCCCCCCGTCCGTTAGCATAATCCTGGCCACACCACTGGCTATAATTCCTATTTTTCCCCTTTAATTTAAATCCTATTTTACCCACTCTCTCAAACAATACCACTGAACTTTCTCCCCTCTACCTGAGCAGACATAACTTCACAAGCACTCCTTCCCAAAATTTTGGCTGGCTGCCTACATACCTCAGGCTCAAAGACTTCTAAGAATCGGCAAGTGCCGATTGGCTATAGCGCTCTCATGCTTACAGTTCAACAGTTAATAACAACTCCCAATCCTGCTTTAATTCCACTAACAGCCTCTGCAGAGCTTAACCACAAATGTAAACAAACACTGCAGAGACTGGGAGACAAATTAAAGTAGCTTTGGAAAAAGGTGAAGGCTCAAAATTTTTTAAACAATGGGGATTAATTGTAATTAATTAAATTTTGACCAAAAATTATTCGGCATCACCTTATTCATACACAATCCAACAATCATCAGTTCAACTTTGAATATGATCCATCAAAATCTTGAGGAGAATGAGATATTTGAAAATATTACACAGAATGACCCCCGATGACCCCCTAAATAAAAGAATTCCCGTTTTCCACTTTTCTTGTTCACCCTTAGCCAGTCCTCCACATACATCAATGTACTGAAAATACTTTTGAACTTAAATAGTTTGGCAGAATCATTGAACAATCATTCATAACGGATTTCCCGACATTATACATTAACAAAACAATTGCACGAAAGAACAAAAAGATCATGTATTGCGAATTTACGTTTCCTCCAAATACAAAGAACCCACCGAGTAAAGTTGCAGACATGCGCTAACTTGTTGTTAATTTTATTACAATTCTAAATTCAAATCATGTTAGTTACTATTTTTGTTGCTAGAAATTAATTTTCCAAAAATATTACATCAATGGTTACTTGCGTTTGGCAATAATGTGACTGGAATTAAATTCAGCTAGCAGGCTAGTGGCAGTGCCAACCCCAAACTAAACTTGAAGATTATGCTGATGTGTATGTTGTATATAGGCATTGCAGGAGAACGGAGATTCCACATATTCCATAAACGAAGCAAAAATGGGGTAAAGAGATGGAATAATGAGAAGTTTGACGTAGAAAATACGATTTGAATCAGGTTTGGTGTGATGTGATGACATTAATCCAACGTGCTCCATTAAACAATAGCGATTAAAGATGTGTGTATTTATAAAATGATGATTCTTTTTAGAAGAACTGAATGAATGTCTCATTGAACATGAATTACCTACTATTTTGTTAGTTCCTCTGTACAGTATCAGTATACAGTAGTGATTCTTAATTCAAAGCAAAGGCAACCCGAACGTTAAAGTGTCAATATGTTTGCTGGTAATGAAATATGTTGAACGTTTTGACGGGTTTAATGTTCGACGTCCAAGGGCAATTTGTTCCTTTATCCATTAACATGACAATAGCTATAGATCTAATTAATTAATTAATATTGTTCCTGCATCTACATGGTTACAGCTTACATTTATGTCCAAGATGTCTACTGACGCAATATATCAAGATGTATTACAACCATTAAACTGTGAGTGACTTCTAAAACTCCGGCAAGAAATTTGGTGGACCAAAGACGTTCATGAAGAGGGATAAGGTGGGGTTAATTTACATTTTCATCAAAATTTTGGGTAACATATTCACTTCTGAAGTAAATCACTTCTGAAAGTTGACGACAGCAGTTTCAGTGGAAAACTATCTCAGCCACTTTAAGGAGTAATGTTCAAATCATGTGACAGGTAGTGATATATAGGATGACCAGGCGTCAGAGATATGGGGCTCAAAATTAAAATAATGATCTGGGAGTCATTTTGTAAGAAGGTATTAGATCTGTTATATTGCTGCTCTTAATCTCATTTTGGCAATTAAGACTCAA